>JARQOC010002404.1:0-25779 GCA_033576535.1 Allobates femoralis | reverse complement strand
GGCCATACACACATCGCCTAAGCTGCCTGTGCCAGAACCAGCTGCGTTCATTACATTTTCTTACAAACCGCTAAAGAGGCTTACCGTCAGAGCAACAGAAGTCAAACAGGACACTAGTAGCTCAATGCACATCGACGTCTGGACACGGAGCAGTGGCCATTGACCTGCCTTTATAGTCCGGGACACCAATCACAGCGGACACAATAATGCACATCCTGAAGGGGCACCTGGGTGCGGATTTGCCTTCCGCTAATTGGTGGAGATCGCTGAATCGTGATAGGTTGCCGGCCCTTTAAAAGTTGCCCATCCCGCCAAACATTACGCTTGCTGGCCAGACCCATTAGGTAAGTTTTTGTGGACACACATGGAATTGGCGCAGGGTGGGTTGCATATGTTGATGTTCTTGGAGAGCGCCGGAGACTGGTGTAGCGGCCGATATAGGGGTTTGTATTTTTGGGGACGACATATAGTGTAGTGTGTGGGTTAGTATACGGCATTTTGTGTGGGCCTTGACACTTTTGTTGAGATACATTGCTGTGTTTGTTTGCAGACAACATACAGGAGAATGGATGCATGACTGTAGACGGAACTGTGTCACTCATGTCGACTGGATCGATTTCTGCATACTGGTTGTGGCCAATGGAGACTGTGTTCAACGGGAATGGGATGACCCAGGGCTTTGAGGTGTTGGCCGCCAGACATGGCATACATGTGTATTTAAAATGACACCTTCAAAAACCAATTACACCATGGGTAACCATCCGCAGTCATGTGCAATGTTGTTTGGTTCATGTAGCCTTCCTCAACCTTCCATATCGTGGTACGTCACATTCGTTATTCTTCTCATTTTTACTGTAATCAATTGACATTATGGGCTGTGTAATGGATTATGGGACCTGTTTGACCAACATTATTGGTGACACATGTCCCTTTGTAACTCACCTAGGTGCAGATGTGTGAATTTTGGGAGCTCCCATTGACGTTGATGTAGAGGAGGCCACTCTCAATCGCCGTGTGCCATGTTGTTTGGGGTGACTACTGGGTGTTTGCCGTCCTTGCTTCAGGGTTGTGTTTTGGGCCCACACAAGAGATCCCATCCTCTTGGCTATAGTGTGTAATGGAAAAGAGGTGTGGGTTGCTGAACCTGCTGACTTGCACACATTTTGGTCTATGTACTCATGTTGTGCTTTCACATCTACAGGTGCTGATATTGAGGATGCAGAATATCCATGACCGCAATGTTATCGTGGCTCTGGCGTTGGTGGAAGAGCAAATGTGGTATCAGGATCGGTATGAAAGGTTGATGAGGCGCAGACAGCGGCGGATGTGGACCCGTGATTGGCTTCTGAGGCGGGAAACCCGGGGCCACATGCAGCTGTTGCGGGAGCTGGAGCTGAACAATCCTGATGATTACCGAAACTATCTCCGTATGCCCGAGGACTGTTTCACCTTCCTATTGGAGCGTGTAGGGCCAATGATAGCGCGTCAGGACACTATAATGCGACCATCAGTATCAGCTGCTGAGCGGTTGGCGATCACTTTGCGGTTCCTGGCTACAGGGCAGTCCATGACATCCCTCACATACGTGTCACGTGTCTCCCTGCCCCTGCTGAGCCGCCTGATCCCTGAAACGTGTTGGGCCATCTGGAGAGCTCTGCAGCCAGCCTACATGAAAATGCCATTAACCGCTGCAGAATGGCTGGAAGTGGCCCAAGGGTTTGAAACCCGGTGGAACTTCCCCAACTGTGGCGGGGCATTGGATGGTAAGCACGTGAGGATTACCAAACCTGCCCACTCTGGCTCTTTGTATTACAATTACAAAGGGTATTGTAGTATAATCCTCATGGCTGTAGTAGATGCCAACTATGAGTTCCTCTACGTGGATGTTGGAATGCCTGGTCGCAACTCAGATGGGGGGGTGTTTGCCCTAAGCTCCTTGGCAACACTACTAGGGAATGGTGGGCTAAACTTACCCTCAAATGAGCACACGACCGAACATCTCAACTTTGCGTTTGTGGCGGATGAAGCATTCCCACTTCAGGAACACCTACTGCGGCCATATCCCCAGAGGGCCCTTACTTCTGTGAGACGCATTTTCAACTACCGGCTATCCCGGGCCCGCCGTGTAGTTGAAAATGCGTTTGGGATAATGGCCAATAGATTCCGGATTTTTCATACACCTATACATATGAAACCGGAGTCTATTGAGGCGGTAGTGGTGGCCTGCTGTGTGCTACATAACTTCCTGCGTCGTAGGGATAGGGCATCATACACGCCAGGAGGTTATGTAGATAATCCAGACGCTACAACAGGGGAGCTCCGTCCAGGGTCTTGGCGTGATGAGGCCCATGTGATTGTGCCACTCCAGCCGCAGAGCCATGGCCGCACTCGGCAGGAGGCCAGGGACAGTAGAGACGCTTACTGCTCCTACTTCAATGGGTCTGGTGCAGTGAGCTGGCAGGACCAGGCCATATAATGTGGCTGGCTCTGGGAGTTGCTTTTTGTGTTTTCAATGAAGGTGACAGCAGGTTAGCTGCACCCCTTTAATGTTTGGTTGACCTTTTCCATTCTCTTTGTTTTCATTATGTGCATGAGTTTTCATTATGTAGTTATTTAGTTAGTTAGTTTAGGTTATTTTATTATTTTTTCCATGCACAGTTTGCAATGTGTGGTGATTTGCTTATCCATTGAATTTGCCTGATTAATGTCACCTGCTCTTGAATTCTACAATGTTTTTACTTCATGTATATTTTGTTTGCACAAGACAAGGTCAAGATTCATGCAATATATTAAACCTTTTTCTGTTGGATCCAACATCATCTGTGTGAGCCTGATTACTTGGTGGAGGAGGGCAATGTGATGCAGGGTTGGGTGGGGGCCTGGGATGTCATAGCCACCTATTGGCTGGGATTGTGCACACAATATGTGTGGGTAGCCATGTTTTTCTGAAAGTCTTTTGCCCAACAGTGTTTGTGGCCATTGTGCGTACATGATCCTTTATTTTGTTGTAGGCAGAGGGTCCCCTGCACACAGCACATTGATGCAGGACATATTCTTGTCAGGTGTTTGCTAATACACTGTCACACAGATCTTTGACTTGGTGCCTTGGAAGCTGTTCCACTACATTCACATCTGTCAGCACATATATTAAACCCCATTCAGCCTGTATACATACACATACTTCGCCACAGTTGTCACAGATTTTTGACAGAAAACGCACATACTGTCTTTTGTAAGACGCTAATGTGTGGCACACAAACGCACCTCAGTTCAATCTGCACACGCGGCTGTCACAAGCGCTGATCGTGCGTGACACGGCAAACACTTGTACTACGCACACATAGCCCCGGACCGCTACTTTAATACACACGGGATATGTGACTGGCCACCGCTCTAGCGTGACCCATTACCATCGATTTGGATGCATTCGACAGGCTCCGCCATGTCACAAGCGCTTATTCCGTGCCACACTCCGTTCACTAGTACGGCACGTCTCGGCCATCCGCCCTTTCCGTCGTGCCCAATCACAACTCCGTAGTGTTGGCCAATGGTTGTGGTTTGGGCGCGGCGTACAGGTCTGTGGCACGCCTATTTGTTTTACGTCCTGCCTTTGTTGCTCCCAGATCACTCTGTGGTGGCTGTGTGTAAAGCTGGTACGCTGAGCTACAGACGGCTACTTGCGACACCCGGCGATGTATGTAGCTGTAGATGTAGCGTAGCGTAGCGCACCTTGTGGCGGCGTGTATAGAGGGTGCGGTTCCCGTTGGTAACCGTTCGGCCGTGCTCGTGCACGTGAAGTTGCCGTTGGTATCCATCCTGTTGTGGCGGCGTGTAAAGGTACCATTACAGTCAGACTTGTATGTTCATTAAGAGTAATAATTCTAGACCTCTTCCGTGGAGTATAATATAATAATATTAATATTTATTCATTTATATAGCGCTATTAATTCCATAGCACTGTACATACATCAGTAATGCTGTCCCTCTTGGGGCTCATAATCTAAATATCCTATAGATACCGTCACACGCAGCAATATTGCTTGCAATTTCACTGGCAATTTGCTGGTTGCAGTGAAATCATGGACACATTGTTCTATTTTGTTGCCGTGTACAAATGAAACAATGTGTCCACGATTTCACTGCAACCAGCAAATTGCCAGTGAAATTGCTAGCAATATTGCCGCGTGTGATGGTACCTTAAGGGAATTGCCTTTACTCACTTGTGAGATGAATTTGGGCTAAGGGTACCTTCACACGCGGCAACTTTTCTAGGAATTTCACTGGCAACTTACTGGTTGCAGTGAAATCATGGACACATTGTTCTATCTTGTTGCTGTGTACAAATGGAACAATGTCTCCATGATTTCACTGCAACCAGTAACTTACCAGTGAAATTCCTAGAAAGGTTGCCGCGTGTAAAGGTACCTTAAGGGCATCAGGAGGTTACCGATATGCACAAATAAAACATGCTTGCTTGGCTCAAAATAGGAATGGAAGTCTCTCTATTCAAAAGGATATTGTGTTGGACTATGTTTGTGGAGACGACTCCACGAGAACCTTATCAGTATGTCTTTGCAATATGGGAGGAAACCGGAGTGCCTGGAGAAAACCCACGCAAACACAGGGAGAACATACAAACTCCTTGCAGATGTTGTCCTTGGTGGGAACCCAGGACCTTGAGACCTTAGTGGTGCAAAGGCTGCAGTGCTAACCACTTGAGCCACTGTGCTGCCCACATCCATTTTTACAGGCACGAATCCATTTTTACAGGCACGAATCACACTGAGAGAAAAAGTACACTGAAACCACTCCTCACAGAAACAAGCTCTGAAATGAAGCTGAGGGAGCAGCTAGCGGTTATTTTCTGACTAAAAACAGTCAAACCACATTTTGTTACTCAAGGTTGTACACTCACACCTGTTCAAAGCAGTTAAACTGTAGTTTGGAAGTTATAAGGGTTCAAAGTTCATCAGCAATTTCTAATTTTTCCAGCAAAATTTACAAAACCATTTTTTTAGTGACCACATCATATTTGAAGGGCCTTTGAGGGGTGTACATGACAAAAAACACCCAAAAGTGACATCATTCCAAAAACTGCACCCTCAAGCTACTCAAAACCATATTCAAGAAGACTATTAACCCTTCAGGTGCTTCACAGGAACTAAAGCAACGTGGAAGGAAAAATTGACATTTTAATTTTTCCAACAAAAATGTTCTTTTAGCCTCAATTTTTTTGTCATTTTCACATGGGCAACAGGATAAAATGGAAACATTGGAGCTCACCCACAAGTGACCCCATTTTGGAAACTAGACCCCCCCAAGGAACTTGTCTAGATGCATAGTGAACACTTTGAACCCCCAGGTCCTTCACACATTGATCCATGAAAATGAAAAAGTACTTTTTTTTTTGTTTCCAAAAAATGTTTCTTTAGCCTCCATTTTTTCATTTTCACATGGGCAACAGGATAAAATGGATCCTAAAATTTGTTGGGCAATTTCTCCTGAGTACACGGATACCTCATATGTGGTCATAAACCACTGTTTGGGCGCACGGCAGGGCTCAGAAGGGAAGAAGCGCCATATGATTTTCTGAATGGAAAATTAACTCCAATTGTTAGTGAACACCATGTCGTGTATGGAGAGCCCCTGTGTACCTAAACATTGGAACTCCCCCAAAAATGACCCCATTTTGGAAACTAGACCCTCCAAGGAACTTATCTAGATGCATAGTGAGCACTTTGAACACCCAGGGGCATCGCAAATTGATCCGTAAAATGAAAAAGTACTTTTTTTCACAAAAATGTTCTTTATTTACTTTTATGGATCAATTTATTAAGCACCTGGGGGTTCAAAGTACTCACTATGCATCTAGATATGTTCCTTGGAGGGCGGTCTAGTTTCCAACATGTGGTCACTTGTGGGGGAGCGCCAATGTTTAGGCACACAGGGGCTCTCCATACGTGACATGGTGTCCACTAACAACTGGGGCAAATTTTCCATTGAAATTGTTAGCGGACACCATGTGGCGTATGTGTGCCACCAGCACAAGGGCAACTGGAAGAGTTGGGGTACAGCACCAGAAAATGGTACCTCTAATGAATATGCTAATTTCTGGGGTGGCTGTGGGTTGCAATTCGCAGCATGGGGGGCCCACAACGTTTGGGTCTCTCCATGCTGAGGATTACAGCCCCCATCTGCCAAGTTGTACCTGGCTGGCAACCAAAAATACGGCAAAGCTCCATGTCATTTTATTTGTAGAAGTAAAAAAGAAAATGATATGGGGTTTCACCATATTTTTGGTCCTGCCAGGTACAACTTGGCAGCTACAGACTGCCACCCACCCCAGCTGCCTCATTGTACCTGGCTGGCAACCAAAAATACAGCGAAGCCCTTTTTTTTTATTTATAGACCCAATTTGAGAAAAAAAATGAAGTGGGGCTCCGCCATATTTTTGGTCCAGCCAGGTACAACTAGGCAGCTGGGGGCTGGCTGAAAGCCTCAGTATGGAGAGACCCAAGCGTTCTGGGCCCCCCATGCTATGAATTGCAGTCTGCAGCCACGCAAGAAAATTGCACATTCATTGAAGCCCCATTTTCTGGCGCTGTTCCCAGACTCTTCCAGTTGCCCTGGTGCCGGTGGCAAACTGGGTAATAAAGGGATAATGCCAGCTTTTTTATTGACAGCTGGCACTAAGCCCGAGATTCGTAATGTTGGGCCATTTTTAGACCTGGCCATTAGGAATCTCTAGTAAATAGTAAAAAAAATACACCACACAGAAAAAAATCTTTTTATTTGGAAAAAAAAACACAAACAAAAACCGGACTCCATCTTTATTATAAAGATCTGACGTAGTCCACAACGAAGGTCCCACAACGCTCGATGACCTCTGCTACATCCAGAGACTGCAGCAAGGGATCAATTGTCCTCTTCCTACAGTCTCTGGGGTTAATTCGAACCCAATCACCACCCAGATCTAGAGCAGATCTGTTGGTGAATCATGATTCACCAACAGATCTGCTCTAGATCTGGGTGGTGATTGGGTTCGAATTGATATTATATTGTGAACACTGATAATATTCTTTAGGACTGTTTTGGATTGCTTAGTCTCTGGGGTTACACTGATAGTGCACTGTATGACAATAATCTGTCATACAGTGCACCATGATTCTGACCCCAGAGGCTACAACAAGAGGACACTTGATCCCTTGTTATAGTCTCTGGGGTCAGAGTCATGGTGCACGGTACGACAGATCATTGCCATACAATGCACCATGACTCTAACCCCAGAGATTACAACAAGTGGACACTTAATCCCTTGTTGCACCCATCTATCCATGCACCCATACATCCATCCATGCACCAAGTACAGGTACTCATGTTCCCGCAGCACCGGTGACATTTCACCTGCCATGGTCATCAATGCTGCGGGACCCCGAACCCGCCATGACGTTGGGGGACGTCAAGAGTCGTGAAGTCACCGACTTCCATGATGTCTCCATGTGGCGCCCCGCAACGAGTGCGTCACTGGAGTGTATTGCATCCCAGACTGCAGCTGCAATATTCTCTGACTAGGTGATGACATGGTTAAAACTCAGAGCTCCATACCCTACATGCACATCAGCATAGAGGGCCAATAAGGTCCTGGTGGGCGGAGTGTAGGAGTAGTGTGTTAGAGGAGAAGTTAGGACAGAAGGGAGTCTGCAATGTAGGAGAAGGAGGAAGGAGCAGAGCGTGGCCGGGAGGAACGTAGGAGAGGGGGCCCTGCACAGTTCCATGCAGCCCCTAGGCCACCACCACCGGTTGGGCGCCATTTCCCGGTGCCTTAACAACCGGACTCTGGGCGAACATCCACGGGTCAAAATACACCCGCGCCCATCTACAACCGGATCACTGGTTTCGAAGCTGGTAGTCGTTTATCACTGCTATGCAAACCAGGAGGGGAGGGACCGCTCTACAGGAGTACCCCACCGCCGCCGCAAATGGAGCCGTCTTGCCAGTGGAGTACCCACCAAAAGGACCCAGACTACCCCTCACACCGGAATGTACACACCGGCAGGGTCATTTAAATAGTCCCATGTACCTGACCTTGGCACTCAAAGGCGACATCGGCAACTCACTTAGAACAAGCTTAGAATGGAGGAACACCACGGAGCTCTGAGAAACACTGGTCATCACTAAGTCCACCTGGTCCGTTACCCGTTAACTGTATACCATGTATCACCTGCTGGATACAGTACAATACCCGTTACAGAGACTATCAGTGTCCGTGCCTTTTTCAGAACTGTCCATCTCCGCATGCTAGAAGTGCAGCAGCTGCCTCACAACATCTTGTGCAGCTCCTGGCTCCGGGGACTCCCGCTCGTCCTGTGGGGAGCGTCCCATCTTGCTGCATTCCATCCCCCGGAGGCCCAAGCAGGTGGCGTCACGACAAGAAACAACCTTTAACTGTTCAACCAACCCTATTGATCTGGACCACCGGGCCCCACTACGGCAGGCGCGGTTGCATGACAGGGAGATGAGAAACGCCTGCCCCGTGAAGTCCACGCTACGGTGAGTCAGAGTTTGGCGTCACGAACAGGATTCGAGCAGGCCCGAACTTTTTATTTCATCAAAAAGGACTCTGCTCGTCCCAAAAAAAAATTATTCTTACCGTTAATTCGGTTTCTAGGAAACCTTCCACGACAGCATAGGATGTAGCCTCGCCACGCCCTAATGGGGACAGGAAACACAAGAGATGTTAAAAAGCCCCTCCCACCTCCCATTAGCCAGTGTCTTACAAAAATCCAGAACGCATAAGAAACTAGCATATAATCCACAAACCAGGAAATTAGGGAGGGAAATAAGTGCTGTTGTGGAAGGTTTCCTAGAAACCGAATTAACGGTAAGAATAATTCTTTTTTCTCTAGTCACCTTCCACGACAGCATAGGAGGAATGCCCACGAATCCTTACCTATGGAGGGACAACAGCTGGCAGGACCTTCCAGCCAAGGGCAAATCCCTGCCAGCCATAACATCCAAACGATAGTGTTTGGTGAAGGTATGTAGCGAAGACCACGTCGCCGCCTTGCAGAGCTGCTCCGGAGAAGCCCCTGCACGCTCAGCCCACGAGACAGATGTGGCACGGGTAGAATGGGCCGTGAACCCAGTAGGAGGCGGGAGGCCTTGACCAACATAGGCATCCATTATCGCCTTCTTTATCCAATTGGCTATAGTGCCCTTAGCCACCTTCCGGCCCTTGTTGCGACCAACGTGCTGAATTAACAAATTTTGGTCAATACGCCAGGGAGCCATGATCTCCATGTAGTGCAACACCAGGCGACGGACATCCAGAGAATGAAATTCCACCTCCTTCGCAGATCTAGGATGTTGACAGAAGGATGGTAGAACTATCGACTGAGACCGATGGAACTCCGACACCACCTTTGGCAGAAAAGACGGATCCAACTGGAAAACAATGCTGTCATCACGCACCGTCAAATAAGGCTCACGTATGGACAAAGCCTGGAGTTCGCCAACTCTCCTCGCTGAAGTAATAGCCAACAGGAATGCGAGCTTGTGAGATAAGGATCTCATGGAGCAAGCCGTCAGAGGTTCATAAGGAGAACTAGTCAGGCCCGTAAGCACAATATTCAGATCCCATGAGGGGGAAACACTCCTCCGACAGGGACAACGTCTCGAAGCCGCCACCAGGAAACGTTTGACCCAACGATGATCTGCCAGTTTCACAGCAAACACTGAACTCAGGGCTGCGACTTGTACCTTAAGGGTGCTAGGTTTAAGTCCCATGTCCAAATCCTGCTGCAAGAAATCCAAAATTTGCGAAATATTCAGAGCAAAAGGATCCGGCACCCGAGGACTGCACCAGGAGGAGAACCTCTTCCAAATCTTATTGTAAATGGAAGTAGTAACCGGCTTACGGCAATCTTGCAAGGTGGCAACAACTCTATCCGAAAGGCCCTGGGCCTTCAGCAGTCGGGCCTCAGAAGCCAGGCAGCCAAACTGAGGCGTTGCGGAGCAGAATGGAAAAACGGACCCTGTGAGAGGAGGCTCGGGTCCTCCCCCAGACGTACAGGACCGTCCACCCGGAGAGACATGACCAGATTGAACCAACATCTCTTTGGCCAGAGGGGGGCAATCAGGATAGTAGGAACCCCCTCGTCCCTGATCTTCCGCAGAGCCCTGGCCAGCAGAGGGAGCGGAGGAAACGCGTATGCCAGACGAAATGGCCATGCGTGGGAGAAGGCATCCACCCCGATCGCCCCATTCTTGGGGTTGAGGGAAAGAATGTTCCTACCTTGCAATTGAGGCCCGAGGCGAATAAATCCACCTCCGGGACTCCCCAGCGCGCCACCAGACTGCAAAAAACTGCCTGGTCGAGACCCCACTCCCCCGGATGGAGATCTTTGCGGCTTAAATAATCCGCCTGAGAGTTTAACTCCCCCTTGAGATGGACCGCAGAGAGAGACAGCAGAGATCTCTCGGCCCAGAGCAAGATGCGGCTGGAGATCACCTTCAGGTCGCGAGACCGGGTGCTGCCCTGATGACGAAGATGGACCCCTGTTGTCACATTGTCGGAATACACCAACACATGTGACTCCTGGACCATATCCTGCGCAGCCAAAAGCGCTTCTTCTACCGCTTTGAGTTCGCGGAAGTTGGAGGACCGAGAGCTTATCAGAGGACCCCAGAGACCCTGAAACAGGGACCCCGATACCACCGCTCCCCAGCCCCTCTGGCTGGCATCCGTCGTCACAGTAAGCAGAGGATTCCGAGACCAAGAGACTCCCTTGGCCAGATTCACAGGGGACAACCACCACCCGAGGGAGGCCATCACCCTCCCCGACAAGCAAACTCTCTTGTTGAGGGAGGAGGGAGACGATTCCAATACAACAGAATGTGGTCCTGAAGGCACCTGGAGTGTGCCTGGGCCCACATGACCGAAGGGATGCACGCCATCATAGACCCCAGGACCGACATGGACTCCCGGAGTGTCGGGGTCCGCTGAGCCTGCAGGGTAGAGATTCTCGACGTATGGGACGCTTTGTGATCTTCCGGAAGAAAGGACATCTGTCTGTCCGAGTCCAGAAGCACCCCAGGAATCTCCTGACTGAGGAGGGGAGGAGCTGAAACTTCAGCAGATTTGGGAGCTACCCCAATGACTGAAGTGTGGACAATACTCTGTCCACGTCCGACCTGAGGACCTCCGCCGAAGGCGCGACAAGAAGGAGGTCGTCCAAGTAAGGAATCAGACAGACATCTTGCAACCTTAGGAAGGCCACCACCTGTCCCATGATTTTTGTAAAAATCCGAGGAGCAGAGGAGATACCAAAAGGGAGCACGGCGAACTGAAAGTGGTGAATTTCCCCCCGGTAAGATACCACAAACCGCAGGTATTTCCTGTGACGAGGATGAATAGGCACATGGAAATACGCATCCTTCAAATCTATGGTGGCCATCTGGAAGTGGGGCCCAATCAAGGGGATCACCGACCTGATAGACTCCATTTTGAATCTGCGGTAGCGGACATGATGGTTGAGCTGCTTCAGATTGATTATAATCCGGGCAGCCCCTGACGGCTTCTTCACCATGAAGATCCGGGAGTAATGTCCGCTGCCGCGTTCCGACTCCGGAACTCTGGAGATGACATTGGAAGCCAAGAGTTCCAGAAGGTTGGAAAAACAGGAGATCCTGAGATCCCTGTGAGGGCAGGGTAGTGACTCAAAGACCCGGTGGGGGAGGAGACACAAACTCTATCAAGAGACCTTCCGATAGGATGTTGAGCACCCACTGGCAGTTGGTAATGCCACGCCAGTTGGGAAGAAAGGCGGAGAGCCTTCCCCCCACCCGCACCGAGTCACTGCTTGTCCTGTTGAGGACGTTGTTGGGGGGGGGGACGAAGATGTTCCTCCCTCTACCTTTCGGGTAGGACCAACGACCCCCCTTCCCTTTACCTCTAGGGCTGGGAGGCCTGAGGCACCTGGGGACGAAAAAACGATTTTTTCGCCACACGTTGTTCGGGGAGAGCCTTCTTATCTGAGGCCTTGGCCAGGATGTCATCCAGGGCTGGCCCAAAAACCAAATCCCCCTTAAAGGGAATGGAACAAAGGCGCATCTTAGATGTGGAATCCCCCGTCCACGTCTTTAACCAGAGAGCACGCCTAGCCGAGTTGGAAAGGACGTCGGTACGGGCGGCCATGCGCATCGATTCTGCAGAGGCGTCAGCCAGAAATACAGAAGCCCTTTTTAACAAAGGCAAGGATTCCAGAAGCTCCTCCCTCGGAGTACCCTGGGAGATATGACACTCAAGCTGATCTAACCACCTGAGGATTGAACGGGAAACGCAGGTGGAAGCAATATTCACCTGTAAGGTAGATGTTGACGCTTCCCAAGAGCGCTTCATCAGCCCCTCAATTTTTCTATCCATCTGATCCTTCAGCTGGGACGTATCCTCTAAAGGGATTGCGGTCTTTTTAGCCACCCGAGTGACCTGGACATCCACCTTGGGGATATCCCAAGAAAATGGGGTGTCCTCAAGGGGAAACCTATTCTTCATAGCACTCTTAACCCTTTTTTCAGGAAATTCCCACTCCTGTACAATGAGATCCTGAATGTTGGGATGGACAGGAAATCCCACCGGCTTGACCGGACGAAGCCCAGCAAAAATAGCATCCTGGACAGAGGGTAGGACCTGTTCCTCCTCCAGACCCATAGTGCTACGGACCGCACTAATGAGCTCAGCCAAATCCTCTGAGGAGAACAGAAATCTGCTAGGGTCAGAAGGCCTGGAGGTAGAACTATCATCCCAATTATCCAAGTCTGAGTCTATCTGGCCGTCAGAGTCAGACGGGCTCTGCTGCTGTTTCCGCTTTTTTGGAGACTGAGGATCCGGGACTGGGTTGGGAGCAGCCGTAGGCAGGGAAGCCAAAGAGGCCTGTATCTCATGCTTCACCATGGAGCGTAATTCCTCCACTAAGGAGGGATGTTCAGCCCGAACCACACGATCCGTACACTCCTGGCACAGTTTCTTGTCCCAGGGGAAAGGAAACTACTTATTGCAGACAGGGCAACGCTTCCCACCTGGCTTCTTAACAGCTGGCTTCTCTCCCTATAAGAAATAGAGAGGGCGCCATAAGAATCTGCCTGCATACAGGCACACGGACCCCCCCTCGGCACAGACTCACTGTGGCTGGGGCAGAGCTGGACTCAGCAGCTAGATCAGCCATCCTGTAGCAGAAATGCTCAACTGAAACTGTTGCCTTTAGGGCAGCTTAAATGTCTAAGCCTGCCCCACCGCTTCAATTAGTGTGCCCCCATCCCCCCACGCAGGGTCCGGAGCAGGCCGCAGCACAGCTGAGGCGTGCCCTGCACGCTGTCACTCCGGCTCCGACCGCCGGAACCGGAAGCGCCGCTCATCGCGGGAGCACGGGAACCGGAAGTGACGCCCACCGAAGTCACATCCGGCCGGCGCGACAGCGCGCGCACAAGGGGAAGCCGGCGGGCCCAGGGCGCACCGAGAGGCCGCTGGCGGGGCCCCCACATGTCCGCATCACCTCCACAGAGGATCCGGAGGACCAGGGGATGGTCCTACCGCAAAAAACACCGCGGCAGGAGCAGTAGGAGGAGGGGAGCCGCAGCACCGACCAACACTGCCCGGCAAAACAGACTTCCATACAGGTATGCTGCAGTCGCTGCATAGGAGACACAAAAACCTCTCCATGCCCCATGGGGACAGGAAAGATACTGTCTAATGGGAGGGGCCTTTTAACCTCTCTTGTGTTTCCTGTCCCCATTAGGGCGTGGCGAGGCTATCTCCTATGCTGTCGTGGAAGGTGACTAGACAAAATAACTTTTCCCGCCTTTTCACCATTGGGCTAAGATGGCGACCAAGATGGAGGTCCCTGCCATGTGAACCACCACGTGCAGGCTCAGGGGTGAGCCTCCGCCCCTTTTCATAGGAGGGCCCAGGCAGAGGCGCCAAAATCATTGTCCGCCCCGATTGATGGAAACAACCATGGGGGCGGGCCAAAGACTTTATCCCACCTATGGACTACAAAAGCTACAATGAAGTAGGTGTGGCAAGGCTTTTCCACCAGCTCTTCAACAGGAACGGTTACCAGTTTGGACGGGTGTGGTTCTCCTAACAAGGAAAATGACCAGCATGAAGCTCCACAAATTGATGCAGGAGGTTGAGGCAGAGGCCAGAGCAGCCATAGGCCATCCGGGTCCCGACCTCACTATAGACGGCAACCCCGACTTCTGGCAAGCGGAGCTGCAAGACCTAAGGGTGAGACTTATGGAAACTACAGAGTGGACGATCCGCAGCTGGAGCGCAGGTCTGGCTTGCCGACTCCACCGAGCTATCCAGCAAGGACTTGCAAGTGGTCCCACTCCAGAGCCGGAAAGCAGCTCCTGTTCCGCTACCTCACCAGTGCCTACTACCTGTCCTGCATCATCACCAGAGCCCGTGAACTGTGTTATTCCACCAGAGCCCATCACCGATCCCGTTCCAGAGCCGGAGCTTGCAAATTGCTCCACCATCAAAGCCGAAACCTGTTTGGTTCCCGCAGAGGAACCTATCACCGGTCTCACCACCATCGAACTAGAGACTGTAACCTGTTTACCTCCAGAACCGGAGGCCGATACCAATCCCCTTGAGGCCTATCCGGTTGCCGGAGCAGAAACACCACCAGCAAACAACGCTGAAACGGCAGACGAGGTGGCAGGCAGCCTGGAAGCCCTGCGAGATGACCCCGAGGAGGATTCCGCAGCCCCAACGCCCACTTATCCGGACGACTCCGATCCAGCATCTCCACCAGAAACGCAGCCCGATGTGATCGTCGAAGGAGTGGAGGAAGAGGACGACCAGGCCCACAGTATCCCTGAGGACCACCACCACACCAGTTTCGAATGGGGAGACGAAGAGGAACCTCCGGACAAGCAACCAGCTCGGGAATTGTGGTCAGGCGCTGCGGCGGCATCTTCTCCGGCACTTCTTGTCCGGGTGCCCATCCAGACTTCCCGCCAGCGTCAAACCTGCCAGCAACCTACCCATCGCAGTGACTGCATCCACACTCCAAGTCGGTCAGACGACGACATATGTCGACTCCACAGGGCGGAGTGGCGGGCCCGTGAGCAAGCCAATCTACAAGCCCGTGTCGAGGCCCGTCGTCAACCCCCGTTACCAGATGAACTCCGTAAAGAAGGTAGAATGACCTTGTTCAATCTGTCTACCGGGTGGGGTTTCGCCAGGGAGGAGGGAGTGTATGAGGAGATATTTGTGGGGCGTCGCGATGTAGAACCGCATTTACCTAGAGGACATCCAGACCGCGATCTGTACCGTGGGGACATTATTACTTATGAGCGTCATGCTTGTTATGATGGTTGGTTCGCCATACGGGTGCGCAACTGTTCTCTATACAAAGAACTCTATTTGAACCTTTGAAAGTGACTTTTTCCCATTTAACCGCTAGAAGAGCGGCCCGGCAGCAAAAGCCCTGGACTTACATTAAGGACAGTAGACCGCCTGCCGGGTCCGCAATGGTTAACCTGTTTATACCGGGTTTGTTATTTGTAACAGTTTAAGTCATGTGCCTTCCTAATAGGGAAGAAAAGCAAGAATGCATGCCTGTTATGAATAAAAGCGTTTATTTACCTGTTATAATAAAAATATAAAAATTCTCTGTGATGTTGGGGTTTCGTGACACTTGGGGACAAGCGTAATTTCCCAAGAGGGAGTGTGGCGCCCCGCAACGAGTGCGTCACAGGAGTGTATTGCAGCCCAGACTGCAATATTCTCTGACTAGGTGATGACATAGTTAAAACTCAGAGCTCCATACCCTACATGCACATCACCATAGAAGGCCAATAAGGTCCTGGTGGGCGGAGTGTAGGAGAAGTGTGTTAGAGGAGTAGTTAGGGCAGAAGGGAGTCTGCAATGTAGGAGAAGGAGGAAGGAGAAGAGCATGGCCGGGAGGAACGTAGGAGAGGGGGCCCTGCACAGTTCCGTGCAGACCCTAGGCCACCACCACTGGTTGGGCGCCATTACCCGGTGCCTTAACAACCGGATTCTGGGTGAACATCCACGGGTCAAAATACACCCGCGCCTATCTACAACCGGATCACTGGTTCCGAAGCTGGTAGTCGTTTATTACTGCTATGCAAACCAGGAGTGGAGGGACCGCTCTACAGGAGTACCCCACCGCCGCCGCAAACGGAGCCATCTTGACAGCTGAGTACCCACCAAAAGGACCCAGACTACCCCTCACACCGGAACGTACACACCGGCAGGGCCATTTAAGTAGTCCCTTGTACCCGACCTTGGCACTCAAAGGCGACATCGGCGACTCACTTAGAACAAGCTTAGAATGGAGGAACACCCGGAGCTCTGAGAAACACTGGTCATCACTAAGTCCACCCGGTCCGTTACCCGTTAACTGTATACCATGTATCACCTGCTGGATACAGTAAAATACCCGTTACAGAGACTATCAGTGTCCGTGCCTTTTTCAGAACTGTCTATCTCTGCATGCTAGAAGTGCAGCAGCTGCATCACAACATCTTGTGCAGCTCCTGGCTCCGGGGACTCCCGCTCGTCCTGTGGGGAGTGTCCCATCTTGCTGCATTCCATCCCCCGGAGGCCCAAGCAGCGCCGGTGAACTCACCGGAACTCTCACAGGTGGCGTCACGACAAGAAACAACCTTTAATCTTTCAGCCAACCCTATTGATCTGGACCACTGGGCCGCACTACGGCAGGCACGGTTCCGTGACAGGGAGAAGAGAAACGCCTGCCCCGTGAAGTCCCGGCTACGGTGAGTCATCCATAACGTCATTGGTCAGGAAGGGGTTAATCTATGTGTCCACCTGAATCACTGAAAAAAAGGATTCAAACAACCTCCCTGATAATAAACCCATAGAGTTGATTGAAGCAAAGAGTCTTAAGTATGCAAGTAAAAAACTTTAGCTCTTTTCTAGCAGTGTATGTCTTCTCAAACAGTCAAAATCATGTTGTCTACTATGATAATGTGTCAATCTGAAAAAAGTACAATTCTAGATCAGTCTTTCATCTTTCATATTTTGTCTACTTTATTCAACTGTATGGAAGAGCAGGTAAAGAGCCTGAAAATGACGCTATGAAATAATGTGCCATTTTAGGGGCATTTTAAGGTTGGCTTAACACCACGGTTTTCTGCAGCCAGGTTCTGTAAGGTGTTTTGCAGGATGAACCGGACAGAACCTGACAGTAGCGGATGAGCACAAAGTGTGGGCAAATATGCCCTCCGATCCAGTTTTTTGCAGGATTCGTTTGTGCATGTGTTTGCTGCGGTACTGAATTTTCAGTTCGCGTGTGCAGTGCTGCTGTCTGTGGTGCTGAAATTTTATCGGTCTGTGCAGTGGAGCTCTCCATGGTGCTGAACGTTCAGCGGTGGCTCTGAAATGCTGCTGCTGTCCATAGTGCTGAATGAGCACGGCTGCATTTCAGAGTCGGCACTGTTAAGTACAAAGCATCCGGAAAACGATCCGATTTTTTTGTCGAATCTGGGGTGATGCGGTGCCCATAGACTCCCATGTTATGGGCACCGGATCACCCCAGATCCGAGAGAATCCGGTTTTGTTGTTTTTTTGCACTGGACACAAAAAATGATGCTGACTTCCATTTTGTGTCCAATGCAAAACAGGACAAAATCGGATTCGGGACAAATTACAGCAAACCGGATGGCCAAATAGAACCAATCCGGCATCATAGGGATACATGGGGCAAAACCTGATCAGGTTCGGTCCAGTTCAAACCGAACTGGACCTGAAACAGAAAAGCCGTGGTGTGAAGCCAGTTTTAGTCAGAAACAGTTTCAAGAATTCAGAGAAGAGCCACAGATGGAGTCACAAGTGTTATGCCAAACCCAGTATGAATAGTCATTTAGTTATGCATATTCAGAACCACTCAGAGGATAATCACCCTAATGAAGTTATATGTTCCAAGGAAGTTGGTGTTGTGTAATATTTTAGAAGTACCGTACTTTTGTACCACAACAAGGATGAATACAGTACTGGGATCTTCTGTCGCTTATCGCCAGGATTTGTCCTCATTGTCATGGGTCCTATAAAATCTGGGAGTCATTGCTAAGTGACACGATAATGTTTATTTTTCACTGTTTAGTGACTGGACCGATGCGAATACTGTACAGGCACTGCCACCATTGCTACATCTATAGCGAGCAACCTTTTGGTCTAGAAAGAGGCATAGTGTACAGCTGGTGTGTTTGTACTTTGGTTCCCTGGCGTTACTATGCATTTCTGTGCTCTTACCCAATACTTCTTCCCCCTAACCAGCTGGGATACTGTAGTATGTTACCTGTATGGATTCTGCTCAATTCCCTGAACTGCTGCGTAGCTGTATGTGTGTTGTAGAGTCATTGCTCTGCTGCACGACCATCCGTGTGTGCGGACCCTGGCTGCTGCTGTGGAAGCTATCCGCGGGTTGCGAGGACCTCTGCAGCTGGTGCATGACTTTCCACGTGTGTTCAGGCTTGCAGCCACCACCAGGTGCCTTGGGCCTCAGTTCCTGTGCTGGTTATGCTGTACTGGTGTTTGTCTGTGCTTAAGGTGCGCACGGCCACACCTTCCCTGCTTTTATTAGGTGGAGTGTGTGTGCTTAAATTACTGTCCCCAGCCTATAGCTAAGGGTCAGCTCTTCTAAAGTTCCTTTTCCTTGTTTGGCATGGCCAGAGCTTCTCATTAGGTTGCAGAACCTACCATGTGTGTTTGGTGCAATATTCTGCTCCTGGATTGCGTTGTCTTCAGCTCCTGTACTGCCTGCTACCAGTTCTGGGAAAGCTGATGCTTGCACCGGAGCCTGACGACCGCTGCCTGGCGCCCGACGACCGTTGCCTGGCGCCCGACGACCGATGACCGCTGCCTGGCGCCTGAAGCCCGATGACCGCCACCTGCCAGTGTCCCCGATGTGTCCTGCCTGGAGTCGTGTCTGATGTTCCAAGTCCTGATGTCCTGCCAGTGTCCAGATGTGAAGCCTGTGGTCCTAGTGGTCAAGTCCATGTTCCAGAGTCGGTGCCGCTCATATTCCTGGATGGGCTCCTCCTCCGTGTTCCTCCAGCCTTGTGTTTCGGTGACGGCTCTGCCTGAGGTTCCTGGATCTGACCAGCCAATATCCTATGCTTCCATGTGGTGTTCCTGGACCTGTCCTATCAGTGTTCTGCCTGTGTCCCGATGTCCAGCCTATTCCCTGGGGTCCATCCTGTGACTGTCTGTCTGAGGTCGGTGTCTGATGTTCTCCTGCTGTGCCAGTGCTACACCTGAGGTCTGAGAGAGAGGCACTCCTGATAATGCCTGTGGCAGATGACCCTGGACTGCATCAACCCGTAAGGAACTTCTGCCGTACCATCACTTGATGTCCGTCTAACTAAGATATTCCCCTTGCCTGATGTATGGAATTGGGATCATGGCTTTATGTCTTATATTCTGTACTTTTGCTTATGTCAAAGTAAACTTTATAATCCTTTATACCTCAAGTGTGCGGTGTCGTCTAGTCCTGCATGTTACCACTTTGCCCACATGCTCAGCTGCCACAGACCCTGGTCGCTGCCCTTCCCTAATCTTGGCAGGCCTGGGTCCTCCCTGTGGTCCATCCAGTGGGTCCACATACTTGTACCACTTGAGACGCACGCCCCACGTCGCTGTGGCCTGGGAGCGTAAGCTAAGCCAACCCATCCCCCCATAACATGTAGGAAGCATATAATTCCCATGTTAAAGAAAAGGCCAAAAATAGGAAGATGAAAAGACTGGGCACCTATTGTCACAGTGCAGGTCCACTTTTCTGCGGGCCTTAAGGGATGAAGAGGGCACTATAGTTACTCACCATGATCAGGTACCAAATGTTTTTCTAGAATTTTATCAAAATCTTTCTAGGTCTAAAATGACCTACACTAGGGACCGGATTAAATCCTATCTGTATGAGACTGATCTTCCTAGTTTGTCAGAAGCGGACAGGGATTATTTATATGGTCCTTTTCAAGTGGAAGAATTGCAGACGACAATGGCCTTTTAGGCTAATAACAAATCTCTTGGCTCAAATGGTCTTCCCATAGAGATAAACAAGAAATTTGGGTATATTTTATTGCCTCAATTATGACACACATTTCAGTAGAAAGACAAGGGGGGGGATTTTATACCACTCAATGCAACAGGCTGTTAAAAAAAATATTTTATCTTAAAGAATTATTTGTGATCCCATGCTGTACTGTCTGTATACTCTATTTCATCCTCCCTGGCCCAGGAGCTGTGATATGATCAGACCATGTCCCCATGCGGTCAGACACAGACATTACACAGTGCATAGCAGGGACACATTTATAAACTTATCTCAGTATGGGAATGTGGTATGATCAGACCATGTCCCTGTATAGTCAGACACGGCCATTACACAGTACATAGCAGGGACACATATATAAGATTATCTCAGCCCAGGAGATGTGGTATGATCAGATCATTTACCTGTATGATCAGACACGACCATTACACAGTACATAGCAGGGACACATATAGTGCCTTATGAAAGAATTTGGCCCCCTTGAACTTTTCAACCTTTTGACACATTTCAGGCTTCAAACATAAAGATATAAATTCAAATTTTTTTTGTTAAGAATCAACAAGTGGGACACAATCGTGAAGTGGAACGAAATTTATTAGATATTTTAAACTTTTTTAACAAATAAAAAACTGAAAAGTGGGGCGTGCAGTATTATTCAGCCCCTTTACTTTCAGTGCAGCAAACTCACTCCAGACGTTTATTGAGGATCTTGAATGATCCAATGTTGTCCTAAATGACTGGTAATGATAAATAGAATCCACCTGTGTGTAATCAAGTCTCCGTATAAATGCAACTGCTCTGTGATAGCCTCTGGGTTCTGTTTCAAGTGCAGAGAGCATCATGAAGACCAAGGAACACACCAGGCAGGTCCGAGATACTGTTGTGGTGAAGTTTAAAGCCAGATTTAGATACAAAGAGATTTCCCTAGTTTTAAACATCTCAAGGAGCACTGTGCAAGCGATCATATTGAAATGGAAGGAGTATCCGACCACTGCAAATCTACCAAGACCCGGTCATCCCTCTAAACTTTCATCTCGATCAAGGAGAAGACTGATCAGAGATGCAGCCAAAAGGCCAATGATCACTCTGGATGAACTGCAGAGATCTACAGCTGAGGTGGGAGAGTCTGTCCATAGGACAAGAGTCGTACACTGCACAAATCTGGTCTTTATGGAAGAGTGGCAAGAAGAAAGCCATTTCTCAAATATATCCAAGTCCCGTTTGAAGTTTGCCACAAGCCACCTGGGATACACACTAAACATGTGGAATAAGATGCTCTGGTCAGATGAACCAAAATCAAACTTTTGGCCAAAATGCAAAACAATATGTTTGGCGTAAAAGCAACACAGCTCATCACCCTCAAAACACCATCCCCACTGTCAAACATAGTGGTGACAGCATCATGGTTTGTGCTTGCATTTCTTCAGCAGGGACAGAGAAGATGGTTAAAATTGATGGCAAGATGGACGGAGCCAAATACAGGACCATTCTGAGACCAGACCTGAGACTGGGACGGAGATTCATCTTCCAACAAGACAATGATCCCAAACATAAAGCAAAATCTACAATGGAATGGTTCAAAAATAAACATATCCAAACCATCCTACTAGGGACATCACCTCCCCCCTCCCTTCCTTCCTCCCCCCTTTTTTTTTTTTTGCTTTTTTTGTGTCTTCCCTTCCTTCCCTTCGAGTGTCACATTCCATCTACACTTTTCATTCTCTCTTCCTTTCTTTCTCTATACCTTTTATAGATTATTTGGGTTGAACTATCTTTTCGAACATACAAAAGATGTTGAAAAAACCAGCCTGAGGCTGATGAACCGCAAATTTGTAATGGAATGATAGCTCAATACATGTAACATAATAGATAAGATTCTATCTTTGGTCCTAGGTTACTATGTTAAAGACTGAACTGTTCCAATGATGATATGCTTTTTTTTGGATAACCAAATCTTTTGTGTGTGCACATATACAAGCTTAAGATATCTGAATTTTTTTTCTTTTTTTTTTTTACTTTCTCTATACTCTTGCTATATGTATTAAAAAGCCATAGGGTAAGTTCACACAGGAAGGTTTAGTGGCATTCAAACCGTCAGAAAACCGCTGGAAATTATCAGTTCTGAGCTCTGAAGTCTCCAGCTGTGTTCCGGCGGTTTTTTACAGCGTGTGCACAGCGGTTTATAGTCGTTTTTCCCAGCGGTTTTTCCAGCGGTTTTCTATGAAGGATTTTGTTCATGGAACCGATCCAAAACCGCATGGAAGAATTGACATGTTGTATGCTGCTAAACCGCTAGGAAACCGCTCAACCGCTGGCGGATCCGCTCACATAAACCGACTATGTGTGCACAGCAGTTTCTAAATTGTATAGGGTTACATGTAAATCCTAAAGCTGCTAAGGATTTACATAAATTTAAATAAAACCTATGCTAAACCGCCGGCGGTTTTCGCTGCTAAACCGAGGTTAAAACTGTATGTGTGAACTTACCCATATACTTCTAACCTGTAGAAAGAATGTAAATGCCATGACTTACGTTAATTGTTTTCAATACACTTAAGGCCACTTCACACACACAGATATCTGAGTCCAATATCTGAACAGATCTCTGGTTGCAGTGAAATCATGGATACATTGCTCCATTTTGTGGCTGTGTACAAATGTAACAATGTATCCATGATTTCACTGCAACCAGAGATCTGTTCAGATATTGGACTCAGATATCTGTGTGTGTGAAGTGGCCTTCAGATTATACCTAAAAATAAACGTATCCAGGTGTTAGAATGGCCAAGTCAAAGTCCAGACCTGAATCCAATCGAGAATCTGTGGGAAGAGCTGAAAACTGCTGTTCACAAACGCTCTCCATCTAACCTCACTGAGCTCCAGCTGTTTTGCAAGGAAGAATGGGCAAGAATTTCAGTCTGTCGATGTGCAAAACTGATAGAGACATACCCCAAGTGACTTGCAGCTGTAATCGTAGCAAAATGTGGCGCTACAAAGTATTAACTCAAGGGGGCCGAATAATATTGCACGCCCCAATTTTCTGTTTTTCATTTGTTAAAAAAGTTTAAAATATGCAATAAATTTCGTTCCACTTCATGATTGTGTCCTACTTGTTGTTGATTCTTCACAAAAAATTAGAATTTATATCTTTATGTTTGAAGCCTGAAATGTGGCAAAAGGTTGAAAAGTTCAAGGGGGTCGAATACTTTCACAAGGCACTGTATATAAGATTATCTCAGCACAGGCAATGTGGTATGATCAGATCATGTCCCAGTACGGTCAGACACATCCATTACACAGTACATAGCAGGGACACATATATAAGATTATCTCAGCCAGGAGATGTGGTATGATCCAACCATGTCCCTGTATGGTCAGACACTGCTATTATTATTATTATTTATTTATATAGCGCCATTAGGTTCCATGGCGCTTTACATGAGGATGAGGGAGACAAGAACAAGTACACTAAATCTAGGCGATCAGGACGTACAGGTACAGGAGGGGCAGGGACCCTGTCCACAAGGGCTCACAGTTTAAGAGGGGCGGGTTAGGATACAGTAGGATGGGGGAATGTCAGGTATGGGGCGGTCGCCTGGGTCTCATGGCAAGTTGTAGGCTTGACGGAACAGGTGAGTCTTCAGGTGACACTTGAAGCTTCTCAGGGTAGGCGAGTGTCTGACGTTTTCGGGCAGGGAGTTCCAGAGTAAGGCAGATGCCCGGGAGAAGTCCTGGACTCGGTTGTGCGAAGAGGTGATGAGGGGGGAGCAGAGGAGGAGTTCTTGGGAGGAGCGGAGGTTGCGTGAGGGTAGGTATCGGGAGACCAGGCCAGAGATGTATGGTGGGGCCAGGTTGTGTATGGCTTTGTACGCCATGGTTAGTGTTTTGAATTGGGATCTCTTGGAGACGGGGAGCCAGTGAAGGGCTTGGCAGAGGGGGGAGACAGGGGAGTAGCGGGAGGACATATAGATGAGTCGGGCAGCGGAGTTGAGGATAGACTGGAGAGGTGTGAGGGAGTTAGCCGGGAGGCCATTGAGAAGGAGGTTGCAATAGTCAAGGGGGGAGATGATAAGAGCATGGATGAGTGTTTTAGCGGTGTCGTGGGTGAGGAAGGAGCGGATCCGTGAGATGTTCTTGAGCTGGAGCCGGAGGGATGTGGTGAGGGCCTCGATGTGGGGCTTGAAGGATAGGGAGGAGTCAAGGATTACCCCGAGGCACTTGGCTTGGGGGACTGGGGAGAGGGCACAGTCGTTGATGCAGATGGATAGGTTGGGAGGTGGACTGGAATTTCTTGGGGGGAAGACTATGAATTCAGTTTTGTCCATGTTGAGTTTAAGGAAGCGAGCAGAGAAAAAGGATGAGATGGCGGAAAGGCATTGTGGGATTTTCGAGAGTAGGGAGGCGATGTCAGGGCCGGACAGGTAGATTTGGGTGTCGTCGGCGTAGAGGTGGTACTGGAGGCCATGGGACTCGATGAGTTGCCCTAGGCCGAGAGTGTAAATGGAGAAAAGTAGGGGTCCCAGGACCGAACCTTGGGGGACTCCGACAGAAAGGTGGTAGGGTGAGGAGGAGGTGTGGGAGTGCGAGACGCTGAAGGTCCGGTGCGCTAGGTATGAGGAGATCCAGGAGAGTGCAAGGTGGGTGATGCCAAGGGATTCCAGGATCCGGAGAAGAAGGGAGTGGTCAAACGTGTCGAAGGCGGCAGACAGGTCAAGGAGTAGCAGGATGGAGTAGTGGTGTTTGTTCTTGGCGGTCAGTAGGTCGTTGGTGACTTTGGTCAGGGCTGTTTCTGGGGAATGGAGGGGTCGGAAGCCAGACTGTAGGCGGTCGAAGTGGGAGCACGAGGAGAGATGAGAGGACAGTTCGGAGTGGACGTGCTGTTCAAGCAGCTTAGAGGCGAATGGGAGAAGAGCTATGGGGCGATAGTTAGAGACAGAGGTAGGGTCAAGTGAGGTTTTTTTTAGGATGGGCGTGATTAGGGCGTGTTTGAAGGCCGAGGGGAAGGTACCAGTGCTAAGTGAAAGGTTAAAGAGGTGGGTGATGGCTGGGATGAAAATGGAGGTGTGGCTCGGAATGAGGTGGGATGGGAGTGGGTCGTGGGCGCTGGTGGTGAGGTGTGATTTTGACAGGAGGGAGGAGAGTTGGTCTTCAGTTATGGGGGGGAAGTGGCTGATGGAGGAGGAGGGCAGTGTAGGTGGGAAGGGGAGTTGTGGGGATAGTGGACCGAAGCTGCTTCTGATCTTGTCGATCTTCTCCTTGAAGAAGGTCGCAAAGTCTTCAGCAGAGATGAGGGGAGAAGGGGGAGGAGCGGGCGGGCGAAGTAAGGAGTTGAAAGTTTTGAAGAGCTGTTTGGGGTTGCGGGACAGAGAGGTTATAAGGGATGAGAAGAACACTTGCTTGGCGGTAGCAAGTGCCGTCTTGAAGTCAGTGATGGATTGCTTGAACAGAGCAAAGTGCTCGGGGGTGTGAGACTTTTTCCATCTCCTCTCGGCGACTCTGGACACAGTACATAGCAGGGACACATATATAAGATTATCTCAGCGCAGGAACATTTTATATAGCATATTCAATTGTGAAAAATTATTATTATTCCAATATCTATCAATTAAAATCAACTTTGTTTGTGAGGCAACCTCTTAAAAGTTTTATCCACTATGGTACAATAGGGTTGTATGCC
>JARQOC010002403.1:0-25787 GCA_033576535.1 Allobates femoralis | reverse complement strand
GGCAAAAATTTGCCCAAAATTTCCAAAAAATAGAAAAAAAAAAGGTTGGGAAATTTGGGGTTTTAGGGAAACTTTTGTTTTGGGTGGGGAATATTGAAAAAAGGCCCAGTTTTTTAGTGTATACATAAATTTAAAAATTTAAATCTTTTTTTTCCCAGAAAAAAAAAAATCCATAAAAGTGGCCAGGGCCCCCCATTTTTTTTAAAAAAAAAACACTTTTCCCCTTTTGATTGGGGCTTTTTCTGGCTTTTCAGCCCTTAATCTTTTGGGGATTTCCCTTCTTTTGCATTTAAAAATTTTACTGCAGTTTTCTGTTACTTCCCCTTAAGGGCCCTGGTTTTCACACCCCCCGGGGGATTTTCCGTTTCCGGGGGGGGGCTGTGGGGAAAATTTAAACCCCCGGGGGAACGGGGGCCCCAAAACCGGTTTTCAGCCCCCAAAAGAACTGGGGGGGCCCCAAAAATTTTTTTGGCCCCCCAAAGTCCAGTGTTGCCCCTGTTTGGGGAAAGTTTCCCCCGCTGTGGGGGAAAGGCCGGGGGGGCCCTTTAAAATTTAAAACCAGGGGGCTTTTGCAGCGGGGCAGGTTTTCCGGGTTTTTCCGGGAAATCCCCCCCGGAAACCGGGGGAAATTTTTCCGGCCCCCCTTTGGTTCCCTTTGTTGGGGGAGAAAAACCGGGATTCCCCCCGGAAAACCCCGGGGAATTTAACCCGGGGAATAGGGGAAAATTTGGGGGGGGGGATTTTTTCTCCCCGGACAAAAAAAAACTTTTCCAAAAGCAACTTTTTTTTTGTTTTTTAACGGTGGGGAAAAATCCGATTTTTTTTTTCCCGGATTTTTTTCCGGAAAGGGGGAGGGAAAAAAAACCGGGGATGGCAGATTTGTTTTGCCTTTCCGGGCCCTCCATTGGGAAAAAAACCTTAGGGGGGGGCCCAAAAAAAGGGGGCCCGGGGGGGCTGTCAGTTTTAAAACCCCGGGGGGGAACTTTTTGCCTTTGGTTTTTGGGAAGGGGCCGGGGCCAAAACTGATTAGTTATTATCCCTTTTAAAACCCAAAAACTTTGGGAAGCTTTTGTGTTCCCACTGGGCCCCAAATTTTAAGTGGTGGTTTTCGGGGAAATTCATCCAGAGTTTTATTACGGGAAAAGTCTGTAAGCTGGTTTCCCTTGGCACTGAACAGGGCCCTTTGGATTTTTCTTTTGCCCCCGGGTTTGTTTTTTCCCCTTGGGCTTTAAAAACCCCAAAATAAAGGGGCTGGTTGGGGGCCCCCTTTTTTTGGAAGGGAAAAATCTTTTTTTTTTACCTGTACTTGATGGGGCCTGCGGGTTTGTTTTTTTTTTTAAAAGCAGTCTTTTAAAATTTGGTTTTCTGCTTTTCCAAAAATTTGGGGCCTTTTTACCATCTTTTTTTAAAAAAGGGGCATCCCCCCATAGTTTTTTGGGGTTTTCTAATTAGGGGGGGGGCCTTAAACATGTTTTAGGGTTTAATTTGCAAAAAACCTAAAAAGGTTTTTCCGGGTTTCCCTTTTTTTTAGTATTTAAAAAAACTTTTTTTGTCCTTCTTTTTTTAAAAGTTTAAAAAAAAAAGCGGGAAAAAAACAAATTTCCCTTTAAAAAATCAAAGTTTTTCCGCCCCAAAAAAAAATTTTAAACCGGGCTTACCTCCATTTTTGGTACAAAAAAAAGGGGAACCAAGATCAGGGGGTTTTTCCCAGTTTTTCCCGGGGGATAGACGGGATTTCACACCCCAAAACCAAGCCACAAAAAAAGGTTAATCAAAAAAAATCAAAAGTCTTTTTTAAATTTTTGCCTAAAACCCGGGAAAAAATTTTTGTTTTTCTTTTATGTAGGGGGGGGGTTTTTACTTTTAATTGAAAAAAAAGAAAATTTTTAAATTGGGTTTTAAACCAAAACCAATTTTAAAAAAATCATTTTTCCCTTTGCGGGCCCAGGGTGAAGGCCTTTTTAACTTTTTCCATTTTTGGGGGGGGACCTCCCCCCTTGGCCCTTCAGAAATGTTTTTGGGGGCCGAGGGGCCTCATTCCCCCCAAAATGCCCGGGTTTTTCCCCAGAACCTTTTACTAAAATAAAAGGTTTTAGGGGGAGGGGGGTTTCGGGTTTAAAAAAAGAAATCCGATTGTTGGGAACTATTTGGGGGGTCCTTTGAAAAAATTGTTGAGATTTGTCCTTTAAATTAAAATTCCAAATTTTCAAAATTCAAAACTCCCCAATTTTAAATCTAGGGGGGCCTTTTTTTGGAAGGGGGAAAAAAAAAAAACCCCCAGAAACTCTCAATTTTTCCATCCATGTGTAATTTTCTTTTTTTTTTCTTTGGGAATTTACTAATGGGAAAGAAAACCCTGGGTCGGGGTTTTTTCTGGGTTGGGGTTGAATAAAAAAATTTAAAGGAGGGGACAAGGGAGTTTTTAAGGTCTTTTTTCCAAACCAAAATTTGGTTTAAAGTTGGCATTTACCAAAACACCTTAATGGAAAAACTTCGGGGGAAGGGAAAAAAAAATTGTGGAGCAATAGGGGCAGCCGACGTTTTTTAGCCCTGGAATGGTGGCCATGTTTTTGAAAACCCAGCAGCTATTGTCAAAAAAACGGGTTTTTTGCCCCATCTGCTATTCGGGGGACAATAAAAATTTGGTTTTATTAAAAATTGAATTGTGGTAAAAAAATATTAGCCCCACCCCACAGTTCTCGATTTTTTTGCAGTCCGATTTCACTTTTTTGCATCCAGTGCTTGTTAAAGTCTGAAAAACTTTCTCCTTTTCTTATTTCGTTGCCATTTTTTTTTCCCCGGGGGGCTTTCCTGTAAGTGTCTCTTTTTGTGGTTGTAGTTAATGGCTTTTGGGGGGGACCACTGCCAGGTTTATATCCCATTACGGACGGGGGACCCTTTGGTAAAAAGCTCAAAAACATTTTCCTGTAAAAATGAAATGAGATGTGTCCTATATAATCAAAGGGATGATAATGTGCGTTTTTTTAAAAAAAACCCCCCTTTCCGACCTATGTATAGTACATCCTTGGTCGCCTCTTCCCTTTGATGCGAGCTCATGGGGGCTGGGGGTCGCATCTTCCCTTGCAATGTGACTGATCGATTTCAGCCGGGGGGGGACATGCCACTGCTAAAGGCCACGTTACCCCCCCAAAAAGATATATTGGTTTTTCACACATCTCTGGTTGCAGTAAAAAATTTCTTTTGGACACATTGTTCCATTGTAACAACGGGGCCCAAAAATGGAAAAAATGGTCCTGATTTCCCAACTGCAAACCAGGGGGATCTGGAAAACCCAATTTTTCAAAAAAAAGATATCGTGTGATAATGGGGGGCCCTTAACAATGAGGGCGTCAGCGAATCCCGCCCTGCCGTGGGTAACCCCTTAGATCAAAAACTGTCAAACACCGACAGTTTTTTTGGCGGGGGGGCCCCCATAATGTTTTTATAGGGTGATGGGGCGGGGGTTTTCCTGACAGAGAGGTCATATGAGGACCCCCTGCTTGTCATGACTCAGTTCCTGTGGATGGGGCCTGCCGAGCGGCCTGAATTCACAGGAGGGATTTTTTCTGGGGCAAAAAGCTAACTTAAAAAAATTAAAAAATAAAAAAAAGGGGTTTAAGGGGTTACACAGAAATACATTCTTTATTTTATAAGACAATTTTGCCATATACAAACAGAATAAAAAGGGGTTTTTTTTCAGGGGGACTTGCAAATTTAAAAGGGGGCCTATCCCACTGGGTATGGAATTGGTAAGGATTTTGACCCCCTAACAGAAAAAACCACATTTTAGAAAAACTGGATTTTAAGCGGAGTAGTGCGCCGAGTGATTCAGTTTCTCCCAATTTTTACATGGAATGGGAAGCTAAAACCCGCCCCGCAATGGTCAGCAGGGCCAAAATTAAAAAACTTTCATTAAACGGGGTTAACAAAAAATGGAATACTTTTACATGTTATAGAAATTTTTGTTTTGCAATTTATCCCAAATTTTTAGTTTCAAAAAAAAAGTACCTGATGAAAAAAAAGTTTTGTCCACCCCATTTCAAATGTCTGGGACCTTTTTTTTGCTGCCATGCCCTTTTTTTTCTTCTGCCTTGGTGCCCAACACAGTTTTCCCCCAATTTTAAAGAATTTGGTAAGGCTGGTTTTTTGTGGGATCTATCCAGGGGGGGGGGTGGGGAGTACAGGAAGTTTTTTTCCCTAAAATGTGAAAAAAACATTTCTTTTTTCATTTCCACTTTTTGGGAAAACATGATTTTATTTTGGGACCCGACGTAAAAAAGTATGTAGAAGAAAAAAAAAAAAAAGAAAGAAAACAAAAACAAAAAACCCCTAACACGTTTTAAAAATTTTGGCATGTTTTTTTTAGTATTTTTACCGTGCGGGACCCTTTGGGTTGATCAGGCTGCCCGTGTGCAGGTTTTATGGGAAACCTCTCTATCTGAAAAAAAAAAAAAGCCAAAAAAAGGGATTTGTACGGTGGTATATAAATGTTTTTCATCCGTTGTACCAAGACATTGCTGAATTTTCAAAGGGGACACTTTGCAAAAATTTTACTTACTCCCTATGCAGGGGTAAGCAGTTTTTTTTCTGAAGTGGGTGCACGGTCCTTTATTTTTCCCCTCTTCCGAAGGGGGCTAATGATAATTTAAAATTCCCCTAAATGGGGGTTTCTTTCCACATATCGTGGAAAAATTTGTTGCGCAAAAAGTTAGGGTGTTAAGAAAAAAATAAAGGGGTTGTCAATCCCTAAATATATCTCGGGAGCCACCAGTTTAGCTCTCCGAAAAAAACGGGGCCCCAGTAGGGAAAGGCTTTTTTACGTAAGGATTTTTTTTTTATGCAGTTTCTGAAGCCAAAGCCAAGGGAATGAATTGAAAAAAACAGGGGGGGAAAAATGATAATTCAGTGCTGGCGTGTGCCTCATTCAACAACAGAAGATTGAAAACAGAGATTGCACTCTATGCACCAACCTATTGGAGGAAGAAAATCCTAAGAGTCAATATTGAATCTTTTAACGAGGCCTTATCATAGGACCAGGATTAGAATCCATATCATAATCCCAATTTGCAGACCACTGTGATTTGGAGTGTTGCTCCTCGTCAGTGCAAAGTATGAGAAATGATTGGGCTAGTGAGAAAAAAACTAAGACTGGGGATCTAAGGTATAATGTTTTTCCTTATAGGAGAACGAAGCACTAGGTCTGGCATGCCAGTATATGAGGATGACTTAAACGCCTTGCCATACGCCTCAGGGAAATTTTTAAATATCTAAATTGCCTCTTAAAACGAGGGACTTTAAACATCTAGTGCCACCTATTGGTAGTAAAAATTCTAAAAGTCAATATCGACCCCTTTTAATAAGGTGTGCCATATTAACTAAGAACCATTACCAGAATCTCAGTTTACAGACACATTTATTTTGAAGTGTTGGCTCCTCAACAGTACAAAAGTATGAGATATGATTTGAGTAGGTGAGAGGCTAATGGGCCACTTTACCACACACCAAAAACTTATCTGTCCAACTTCTGAACAACTTACTGGTTGCAGTGAAATCATGGACACATTGTTTCCATTGTTACACAGCCACAAAAATGGGAAGTATTGTGTCCATGATTTTCACTGCAAACCAGCAAGTTTGGTCAGAAGTTGGACAGATAAGTTTGGTGTGTGTAAAGTGGCCCTAAGACTGGGGATCTAAGGAGTAAATTTTTCTCCTTGTGGGGAGAGTGACATTGCCAGGATGGAGGAGACAAAACACCACAATGATCCTCTGGGAAATTAAATATGCCAAATTGCCTTTTGTCATACTGGGCATGTTGTCATCTCTCTACAAAGGAGAACACTTTCCTTTAAATCATTAACAAAAGGGAATGGTAAACATCCAGATGCCAAAAAGGACATTTCCAACATAAAATTAAGAGGATAGCACAAATCGAAAACTGTAAGAAAAAGATGCGTCCACAATTTTTTTTTTTTATGGAATAAAAAAAGTATTTACCAAAAGATATCTAGGGGAAAGCGCACAGTAATCCAAAATAATGTAGTAATATGAACTGATAAGTGGGTTTTATGACCAAGAGTCCAATCACAGTTAACGGTCCTTTCTGATAACAACTTCCCTTAGTTACAGATTTTCCTTGAAGGATATGAGAGAGATTGGTGGTACATGGTCCCTCATTTATCTGATCTATGGGTAGGGATGCCGCTGCATATCATCTCCGCTTTTTGTGGAAACAAATGATGGCCATTACGAGCCCAGGGAACAGTCACATGGGGCACAGATCAGGCTCCACATACAGCGGGCTGCAGGGGGACGGAAATAATATGAGAAAGAAATGATTAAGGACACAACATACATACCTAAGAAAGTGGATGGATCCTCTTGGTACGCTTAATAAAACATTTGTACTTACCATATGTGGAGAGTAATAGACAAAACTAATCAGAATAAAATATTACTGTTCCCATGTGATATCCCAACCGTTATCCAGTACATACCGGGGCTAAAGGCAGACACAGTCCAATGTGTATGGACACCGCCTCACACGAGGGTCAGGGGGGAGACATGGATTCAGCCTGTTGCTTTTCCATGGTTTGACTGTTTTGTTCTTCATGTAGAAAAAGCCATTCCAAAAGAAGTATGGGCAAAGTGCCAATCTCATAAGAGAACACAGAAGCATCTCAGCTGAAACTGAGGCTTTCCTGTTGTATGGGGGGAGTTGGGAGAGAAGCATGTTGGCCAACTATCTCCTGTATGAAGGGCCTCAAAAGCATAACAGTCGATTTTAATTCTGATTTTCATATAATTCAATATTATAAATGAAAATAAAGCAACTTTGTAATATTTTTTTATCAGACAAAAAATTTGGCTTTCCATCTCTGCCAGAATGGATTCTCCGAGGTAAAATCTGCAATCAGTGAAGACTCTTTTCCCATTACAGAGGGATAGGAGATGGCAGCTGGTACTGATGAGATTTCTATGATTGACAGGAGGAAATAGGGAGGAGCTAGAGGCAAAGCTTTCACACTCCTCCTCCCTCTTCCTATCCACATAGGATCTCATTAGGAGCAGCTGCCATGTTCCTCTCTCAGTAATGGGAAAGTCTTCACTGAATACAGATTGTAGCTCAGAATTGAGAATATTTGATAACTTAAATTCTTGCAGGAGAAAGAAAGAAGTGAATTTTTCTCTGATAAAAATGTTATTACAAAAGTTGCATGATTTTCATGTGTACTATTGATTCTATGAAAAAAGAAAAAATCCAGACTCCCAAGGTTTCTTTAGAAACTTCAAAACAGCTTTGTTGTGATCCAATTGAAAAATCCATAGATTAAACATCCATAGGAGCTGGCACAGCCCCACCTGATAAGTTTCGGATATGGAGTGTCCTTAATCATAGGGGCCTTAAAAATGGTTTTCACACTTACCGTTGTTTTTTAATCTGGGGGGGGTTTACGGCGGAAAAACCTGCATTTGTAAAAACCTGATGCAACAGGAAGCTCCCGCACCTGTATTATTGCTGATCCAAACTGACGGATATGTAGCATAATACCCGGTGCGGTAGCATCCAGTTGGCATCTGTTTGTGTACATTTTTTTTTGAACGGATCCAGTGGAAAAAATGATTAACATCCCTGATACATGGCGGTCATTATGAAAAAACTGGGCTTTCTGGGCATGCTCAAGTCAAAAAAAACTTGGATTCCAGCTTCCCGCCGATCTGGGTTTCCATAGAGCACCATTTTATTTTAGGCCACATGGCCCCGGATCCAGTTGTTTTACAGTTTTTTTATTAAAAAAAAAAAAAAAAAAAAAAAAACACAAAAAAAGTTACAAAGCTGCGTTTTTTTTTTTTGCTTTTGTTACCTGTTCTCTGCTGGATCCGGCTGGAAACCATAATGAACCGCATGCCACCGCATGAGGGCCCGCGTTCCCCAGTGAAAGTCAAGATTCTTGTTGACAGGGGGAATGGGGGAGCTAGGGCAAAGCTTCACCCTCCTCCCTCTCCTATCCAATAGGATTCATTAGGGCCAGCTCCATGTCCTCTCTCAGTAAGGGGGGAAAGCTTCCTGAATACAGATTGAGCTCAGAATTGGAAATTGATAACTTAAATTCTTGCAGAGAAAGAAGTGAATTTCTCTGATAAAAATTTTATTCCCCAAAGTTGCTTATTTTCATGTTATGGGGTCTCTAGTTTGCCCTTTTCCTTCTATGGCTTTCTGGGTTTTAAAAACTTGTTTTTCCCTTTTTACTTTCTCCCCCCCTCGCGGGGAAGTTTTCCCCGGGGCCAGTTCCCCAGGGGGTTTTTTATCTTTTTCGGGGAAAGGGTTTTGGGTTGGGCCCCCCCCGGGGTCCGGTTTTTTAGGGAAGGTTTCCGGGGAGGGGGGGGAAAGGGGCCCCCGCCTTCCACAAGGCAAAAAATTTTTTTTAAGGGGCCCATTTTCCTGTATTTGTCGGGAAACCGGTTTTTTGGGTTCTGGGGGGGGAAAATTTCCCTTGGTTGGGCTGCCCGCAACCTTTTTTAGGGATGGGGGGGGGCGGGGGGCTCGGGGGGTGGGGCAGGGGGGGGAAGGATAAAGGGTTCCCGATTTGCTCGGGCTCCCCCCCCCCACACCCCCGATCCCTTTTCCCCCCCAACCCCGTGAAAAAAGGGGGGCCCCCCAACCCCCAGTTCCGGGGGGCCCCTTTTTAGCCCTTCTGCCCTGGGGGGGACCCCCCATAGAGGAGGGGGATCCCTCCTGTTCCCCGTTTTTTTTCCGTCTAAAAAGCTTGGCCCCTCACTGACTCCCTTTCCCCAGCATGTCTGACTAATTTCCCCCCATTTTTTTTCCCTTTTCCCATTTATTTCTATTCCAGGGGGGCTTCCCCCCCCACCCCTTTTGGGACCCTACTAACTTACCAGCCCCCCCCTATTCTTAAGGTGGTGTGCGTACCTCGTGGGTGTAAAAAAATGGACTCCCATAATGGTGGGACAACCTTGGTAAAACTGGTATGGGGGGACTTTTATACCCCTGGGGTTAAAAACCCATTTACTATTAAAAGTGCAATTTGTTTTTACTAACCTGGTGGACCTTAGGGGTCAACCCAGGGGGGGGGGTGGCGCCACCACCACCAGGGGGCGGCCACAAACAATTTGACTGGCTGATTTTGTCTCTTTATGGTGTTTCTAAACTTTTTAAAAAGAAATTAGGTTCGGGGCTTCAAAACCAATCAGTGTATTTGCCTCTGGCGATTTAAGGCATGCATGTCCAACCATGGTCAGGGAGGGAGATATGCAAGCCTTCATGGGTCATGGATTTTTTATTTTGAAATTTCTCAAATTAAAGCTGTATTTGTGACGTTTTTATAAAGAAAAAAACCCTTGAAGGGACTCAGGGGATTTTTACCTTTTTTTTTTTTTCTTACAATAACCCAGTGGAGGCCAGGCCCACTTAAACAGATTTCCCCAAAACAGGATATACATGGTTGAATTTTGGAATTCTGGTGAAAGGCAAGGCAACAATTCCTTTTTATCCTTTTTATTTTTTATTAATGATTTATAAAATAAAAAATGAAAAAAATGGAATTTTTTATGCTTTAGGGGGCATCGTTTTTTAACAGTGTTAGTTTAAATGATTCAAAAAGGTTTTGCACATTACGGGGGGAGATGATATAGTTTACCTGAAAACCAGGCATTTTCAAGCCCCACATGGGGGGGAACCCTGGGGTACTGTTGCATGCGTGGGACGGGTTTTTCAAAATAAAACTGGTGTGGTGAATTGGTTTTCTTCTCCCGTTGAACCCCCCCCACCAATAGTAATATGTTTTTGTTGCTTGGTGTATTTGGTGAACTGGAGTTGCAGTTTACATGGTTTACTTTAGTGTAATTCCCTGGTCTTACAACCATTTTCCACTTTTGTACAGGGTCAGGTTAAGGGTTCGAAGGCCTTACCATAGACCTGCCCCAGCGCCAATTTATTGTGTCTTGTTTAGTAAATTTGGATTATATAGCCTATCATATCATTTTAAAAGGGAAAAACACCCCGGTCTGTCAGGTTAGTTTTATTTGCCCCCCCAACGTCATTTTCATTTTCTTGTAATCCTGCAGGGTTCAGTGGGGGAATCCGTTATTCCTAAAACCATACCCTGTATAACAAAGCCATCTAATGTAAACTCTTAAAAGTGGGGAAAAAAAAACAAAAAAGGAGCTTTTTTATTTTACCTTTGAAATTTTTTCAGATGCAAATGAACCCAAGTGGACTTTTTAGTTTTTAGCGGCGGTTTTATTAACAAATTTCAAAGCCCCAAGGGCGCTTTTGCCCTTTTTACCATGGTTTCCCCCAGGTGGGCATGGATAACTTCATTTTCCCCCAGGCCAATGTCCATTTTCATCCGGAATCTTAACAGGAGGGCCCCCCCACCTCCCCCCCCACCCCCACCGGCTAGGCTCTTTAAATTCAGGTGTTCTGGGCGCCTGTATAGCCTCAGTTTTTTATAAAAAATTCCAATCTCATTTCTAGCTTCGGGAAAAAATGTCCAAAGGGTCATTCAAAATTGGATGTTACCCCTATTTTGACTTTTTATAACTTATTGATGGACTCTTTGACCATTAGGAGGCAGGGAATGATTGTGGTGCACACGGGATTTTTCATGGGTCCTTTACCCCCATCAATTCTAAATTCCAAAGGACAAATTAAAAAACGATTTAGGTTTCCTTATCTTTTGAAACACTGGATATTTTACTACCCCCCAGGATGCTTCTTCCTTCCCCTCCCCCAACACTGACCCACAATGTTTCTGGCTTTCACCATCCTTGCCCCTTTTTATGTACTCTAGCATTTATTCCCAGTCTCCAATTCTATTTTGTTTATACCACAGCTTCTGGGCAAAAAATTAAGGAGAAAGAGCCCACTGCCAAAAATTTTTTTTCAGGTTTTTTCCTCTGATTTTTCTCCTTTATGGGGTAATATATTTTGGAGTAAATTGTTTACAATTGTCTTTTTTTAATTGTCTATACAACTACTGGGACAATGTCTCTGAAATTCAAAGCTAAACACCATTTGTATTTATTGCAAGCAAGAAATGGGGGAGAAATCCATCATAAATAAAATATTCATATTCACTTAGAAGAAACCAAAGACTTAAAAAACTAAATTAACTTTTTACACAAGCCATGTAAAATGGAGAATTTACTCAGGTAAGCTATATCAAAACAAAAAATGGAACTAATAAATTAATTAAAACATTTATTTTGGATTAAATTAATTAAAAAAAATAAAATAAATTAAAAAAAGCCCCAGCATTTAGCCAGACCACAAAAGGGATTGTGAAGGAATGCGTCATAGGGATGATTGCAGGGACATGTTTTTTTTATTAGGGGTTAGGGTGGGGGAATTTTTTTTGGAGGCTGGTTTGAACAGGTTCCCTTTAAAGGTCACGGCCCACACCACATTTCAAGTGGCCAGTGGCCAGGGGGTGGGCCCTGAAAAAGATATGGCTGGCTCTGCGGGGTTTCCCTCCTAATACCCCTGAGGACCCAGTCCGGTTTGGCGAACCTTGGGGGCCACCGCGTGGCCCACAGGGGGAGGGGGGGGGCACGCGGCGGGCCCTCGCCGCAGCCACCCCCCCCCTGCCGCTTTGAACTGCTGGTCTTTGCTAAACGCCCGCCAGCAGTTCAAAGATGTTTGTCGGGAGCGGGAGGGAGGATAATTTTTCTCCTCGCTCCGGACCAACTACTCTGCTAGTGCCCGCCCGCCGGACTCATGGTGAACTGCCGGTCATTTGACTCGGCGCCCCAGCGTTTTCACGTGGAACGCAGGTTGTGTTTTTCATTTCGCGAGGGGGTAGAACCACCCGCAGATATGGGAAAGGAGCAGCCAGGTCGTGCGACTGGAGGAACTACAGGACATTAAGTAGAGGTTTTGAGTATCAGTGGACTTTTTTTTTTTTTAAAATTAGGAGGGGAAGCAATATTTTCTTTTAACAAGGGGAATGAGGGGGGCTATACGAAGGGATGGGGGGGCCCCATCATTTGACGGAGGGATGGGGGGCTTTTACGAGGGGATGGGCGGGCCTCTACCGGAGGGGTTGGGGGCATTTTTACTATTAAAGGATTTGGGGCCTATACAAGGGATGGGGCAATTTTGCTACAAGGATGGGGGGGGCTATAACAAGTGGCGGCGCATTCTTGACTACTAAGGGGATTTTGGGGCTATTTTCAACCAGTGGGGGGCATTTTTTGCTTACATGGAATGGGGCTACCAAAACAAGATGGAGCATTTTACTTCCAAAGGGGATGGGGCTTACCACACCAAAGGAATGGGGCCATTTCCTACAAGGATGGGGGGCGTTACCACAAGGATTGGTGGCCCTTTATACTTACAAGGAAATTAGGGGGGGCTATTACAAGATGGGGGGGGGAACCATTTTTTACTACAAGAAGGGCGGCAATTACAAGGGGGCGGAAATTTAAAACTATAAGGATGGGAAGGCCTATTTTACAAAGAATGGGGCAATTTACTATAAGGAATTGGGGGGGGCATTTTTACAAAAGGGAGGGGGGGGACCCATTTTAACTTACCAAGGGGAGGGGGCAAAATACAATGGGTAGGGGATACATTTTAATAATAAGGGATGGGCGGGCATTACAAGCCCACCGGGGGGGCATTTTACTATTAAGGAATGGGGGGGCATTACAAGGGGAGGGGGCGGGCAATGGGGATGGGGGCTTTTCTTATTCATACCAAAGGGGTACAGGGCGGCATGCATGGATGGGGCATTTCATTACCAAGGTGGATGCCATTTGATTTGGAGGCATTTTACTACAAAGGGGGGGGTGGGGCATTGACTGGGGGCTTATACAAGGGGATATGAGAACATAGAAGGGGGGGCATTTCTGCAAATGTGAGGGGGGGGCATTGGATGGGCCCACTTACTGCAAAAGGGGGGGGACAACGGGGATCGGGGGCATTTACGGCGAAGTGGACAAGGTGATGATCGCATGACTGAAAGGGGGAAACCAAGGACGATCGGAGGGCCATTTTTATTTCTACCAAGGGAAATGGGAAAGCCGAAATGGGGGCCATTACTAAACTGGGTGGGACCAAGGGTCGGGGCATTTACTACAAGGAAAGGTGGGTAGAATGGAAGACATTACTGCCAGGACAGGAAGGGTTCAGGGATGAAGGCACATACAAACTACAAGGGGGAGGGTAGGATGGGAGGGAGGTTTTTAACTAAGGGGAAAAGGGACGGTCAGGGATGGGACCCCACCAATAACTAAGGGAGCGAGGGAGTGTTCAGGAAGGATGGAGCACGTAACTACAAGAAGGGACGGTTTTTACACGGGGATGGGGTAACTTTCCCCGTACCTACAAGGGAAGGATTGGGTCAGGGATTGGAGCCAAACTAAGCTACAAGGGGATAGAGGGGTAGGATTAGAGCACATTAGTCTCCAAGGGAGGGAGGGGTCCCCAGGGGATGGGGAGCACATGAACTTAACGGAGAGGTTCAGGGGATGGGAAAGACCATCTTTTACTTACAATGGAGGAACGGGTTTCAGGGGAATGGGAAGCGGAACACTAGCCTAAACAGGGATTGGGGGACAACATAACTACTATCTATCTAGCGTCTAATATTTCTTACCATTTTTTTATTTTTTTTTCCCCTTTTTTACGAATCAAAGTCCAACCTGGCAGGTTTCTGGAACAGGGGAAAGGGCAGTGGGGGGAGCAGCTTTCCGCTTTTCAATTGTGAAACGTGTTTTCACAATGCAGGGGCTGGATGGACCACTGCCGCCTGGAAGAGGAAGGGGACCTTGGCCAAAAAAAGGTAAAGGTTTTTTAAAAATTCATTCTTCAACATTGTTAAAATAATAGTCACCTGTATATCCAGGGTGTCCCAAGTGACTGTTACCAAGCGGGCTGTTACAGGCAAAGAGGAGTTGTCAAGCTGTTGGGATCTCTTGTTCCCCTGTTTGCCTAGGTCATCTGTTGGGACGGGGGGCCCAAAATTAGGGGATTAAAAATTGGGCCCTTTTTTTACCGGGCACTTTCCCTATTGAAGAGGCGAATTAGGTTTTTAGGTGCAGATTGGCAAACTCGGTCCCGGTAACAAGGTTTTCGCCCATTCCAAACCCCACTGGGGACCCTTAGGACCAAACAGCTTGGCACGCATAAACACATAATGAAATTTTTAAGCGATGCCCTCGCTTAATTACAACTGAAAAAGAAAGGTTTCTTAAGAGGGGGCGCCCCTTTACACGGCGGCTGACATTTCTCGGGTGGCTAACAAGGTAACTTTTACCTGGTTGGGCAAGAGAAAATCATGGAGAGGGGGGGATTATGTCCAAATTTGTATACACAGGGGGCAACAGATAGAAAACCCTTGTTCTCCTTGAATTTCACTAGAACCCAGTTTCTAAAAAGGTTTACCTGTACGCCACACCTAGGGACAAAAAATGTAGGCACGCGGTCGTAAAAGGGGGCGCCCTTTTTACTGGTCCTGGATCCAATAGGAACGTAAGCCTCTTGGATAGGGCTCGCTATGGATCAAATATATGAGGGCAGTTGATGAATGGGCATTTCTTGCCTGCCCTTTATCCATGGTTGTTTGGGTTTCCCAAAAAACTATAAAGATATCCTTGAAACCTTTCTGGTGGACAATTCAGGAGGGGAAATACGTGGAAAGGTTTGTTGAAAATCTCACTTACAAGGGGAATTCCTACAAGAAAGGGCGCACTAGGAGGGGAGGACTATGCCCAAACCCCCTCATTTTTTCACAAGAGGGTCTAGGAAGGGTGTTCCTCCCTTTATCCTCCCAGTTCCCCAAGTCTGGAGAGGGATGAATATGTTAGTGAATAGATCTTCACCCAACTCTTACTTTTTTTTTGTTTCTTTGGGAATACACCTTTTTCACTCTAGGGCGGAATAAGGGAGGGAAATTTCAAAAATAGAAGGAGTCTTGATCGGTTTTCCCCGTTCTCCCGGTTAGCTACTGGTGAAAGAGGCTGCTTTGGTTGTTACATAACTGTAGATCTTCTGGCCAAATATTTTTTGCATATCTGTATAGTTTTCAATTATTTATTCTTTTCCATCCCCAAGGTTTTTTCTACGAAAGGTCGGGAGTTTTACAGCAGGGTGCGGGTCATTTTTCACCATTTTCTCAAGTCCCATGGTCTTTTACCGTTTCCAGGCTTTCCCTTGGGCAGGGCCGGTCGTGCGGTTGTCTTTTGCCCCCTAAGGGACAGTAGAAAGTCTTGGGTTCAGCTTTGCCCGCAAATGTGGTCAGGGCGGGGGCATTTTTACATCGTGCCCCGTTCCCCGAGGGCGAAATGGCGGGTACCGATGGGACCCCTCCTCCAAAAGGGGGGCTTCAGTTTACTTGGAGTCATCTACACGGCGGGGGACCCTGGGGGGGTCCTCTGCTGTTAAATCTTCCCACGGTGGTTTCCTGATTCAAAAAACAAAGGCGGGGCAACTCATTAGCTTTCAATCACCTTCCAGAGAGATTACATTTTTTGATGCCGTGATTAAACTTCCCAACAAAACAATTGGACGGTGGGACATTGACCAGGCGAGAGAAATCCGGAAGTTCTTTTTTTCATGAACGGGCGTATTTTCTTTTCATCTTAACCAGAGTTCCCGCGCGTTATCAATCAGACAAAACAGCAATAGAGTTGTGGGTTTGTGGGGAAAGGCCTTGCTTTCCAAAAACCACATAGTAGACACAGCCAGTGGGCATCTTTGGGACCCAAACCCCATTATGTTCGAATGCGTGCAAAAACCAGGGGTGGCGGGACATCCTAACATCGTGTCTGTGGGTCTAATCATCCAAGGCCCAACCTATAACATGGTCTAATTCTCTATATACCTCGGGGATCCAATTCAAACAAATGTCCTACACTGGGTGGCTGGTCTTCCCGGCTTTTCATCCTTCGAGTTTTAGGGGTGCCAGGATCCCACGTACGCCAAAACTTCCATTTTTACGGGTCACTTCCGATTTGGACGGGCGCCCTCAGGGGGGGGGACAACGCTGGGGTTTGCTAAATGTTAGGGGAGGGGACCTCCCTGGGGTCCAGGAACCCTGGCGGAACGTTAGAAAACGGGACCTCGAACCACAGGTCGTTCCCCCAAGTCTCAAGGGGAATACTGGAGGGGTGGGATTTGGTCTCGGCCCCCTCTGTTCACTTCCAGAAAGGCTGACGTTCCCAAAAAGTGCAAAAGCTTCGTTTTGGATATTTTCGATCCGGACAAACATGGCCGGCCAGTTGGTTTTCTGGCCTCAAACAATAACAAAGGTGGGATGGGGGGAAGTGAGTTTCCATCTTCCTCTTTTGTCTTCAGAGCTGCCACAAGGATATTTTTGTTTGAGCAGGAGTAGCCGTCTTCTTTCACGGTATGGACAAGCAGGGACCACATGTTACGGGGGGGTCCACTTCCCATGTCAAGTGAAAAAATAAACAAACCCATGAATATTACCTCTTATTTTTAATGTTTTTCTTTTGAGATTTTGTTAATTTTGGATCAATATAGGGCATGTCAGGGGGGTGGGGGGGGGGGGGACAAATGGCAAAAATGTGAACAGAGAAAATAAATTTTTTTAAAATAACAATTTCATTCTTTTTTTTTAAAAAAAACTGATTTTTCCAAAAGTTTCGGGGAAAAAAAACAAAGTTGAGTTGGAAATTTTTCGCTGTTTTTTATTTATTTTTATTTTTTTGTGCCTGGCCTTTAACGTTTCTCCTTTCATAAAAAACATAAACACTAAGGCTAGGGAATTTAAGATAGAGGGGAGGGAACAAAAAAATCAAACCCCCCCACCATTTCTACTCCTGGGAACAACTATTTTTTACAGGGGGGCTTTCCAACCAGGGGAAGATGTCCCAAAGGAGGGGGATCTCTTGTTAAATATTTTTAACCCCATGTGAATCGCAAGCGCAAAACTTTAAAAAACGTATTTTCGAAAAAAAAATCGTGCCCGCGCTTTTACAATATTTCCAAAAAAACTTGCCCATGTGGGTCGCTTTGGGATCTTTACAGGCCACAATCCTGTTTACCAAATTTCAAAGGTTGGGGATCGCCCCAAAATGGGCAATTCATATTTTTTTTAATACCACTATTTTTTTACCTAATAATAGCGGTTCAATTCAATCCGGGTTCATTCCATAATCAACTGATTTTCTAAAATAATGGGAATAATTTTTTTTTTTTTTTTACACCTTGACGTTCTTGAGGATTTTTTTTTTTTTTTTTTTTCCTTTATGTAAGTACTCACTTTAAGTTTAATTACCAAATTAAAAGTTTTGGGAATTTTTTTTTCTTCATCAGTATAAATTTTTTTACAGATTTTTTTCTAAAAAGTTTTTTAAAAAAATGGGGGTTGAATTTTTGGCGCCCTGGTCATACGGACTTTATAAATTTTTTTTATTCTCGGGCTAGTAATAAGATTAAAGAAGAAACAAAAAAATAAACAAAACCCCCTCCAACCATTTCTACCTTCAGATACTGTTCCAGGGCTTTCACAAGATTCAGAATATTGTTTCCACATAGGGGAGTATTATCTTTGTTAATTTTTAATTTTTTTTGAACCCCTTATGCGAATGGCCCAAACGCAAAACATTTTTTTGAAATCCGCCATTTCCCCGGAAAAAAAAAAAAAACATTCTTAATAAACAATTTTTCCAAAAAAACTGGGCCCCCAGGTGTGTCTTTTTTGTATGCTCCCTAATAGGGGGGCCCACATCTGTGTTTTACCCCCATAAATTTCAAAGTTGGGGAATCGTGAGATGGGGGATTCATTATTTCATATAACATATTTTAAACTTATGGTTTTAACCATCTTCACTTTTTATTAAATTTTGAATGAACATATGGAAAGGAACATAAACATTCCCATCTTTTTAAACAAAATCTTTGAGATCATATAAAAATATACAAAAAAAGGAGGAATTGCACCCAACAACAGTTATTAGTTACTTTAAGGATATGCTTGGCGCAAAATTTTTATTTTTTGCGGCTTACTCTCTGGTTTGCACAAATATTATACTAACAATCTAAAATTATTAATTTCCAACAACACTTCAAGTGTACAAAAAACCCTTTTTTCTCCAGGTTTTGAGGGGATTTGTTTCTTGATGTTCAAGGGGGACCAAAGCAAAGGACCCCCCAAGCAGAGAAAATGACTTGATTTTTATTTACTTGGGGCCCTTTCTAAAAACCAGTTGTTGGCGACCACGGTAAAAAAGGTTGGGTCAAATTACCCGTTTGAGGGCCTTAGGTTGGGGATTAGGTCTATCGGGATCTGGTTTTGTACCGGGTAAGGGGTAAAGGGGCCGAAAAATATAATTGATTATTCTCCACAGGCCTCAGGAGTTCTCGCAATTACCTGTCTTAATTGTATCTCACTTAGGGGAGATTTCCTGAAAAGGTATAAGGGCGGTAGAGAAAAGGGGGGAAATTTTAACCTAGGGGGAATAGACCTGGTATGTAATTTTTCCAGATGGGAACGGAGAAAGAAGAGAGATAGAACAAGGATGAGAGAGGAGGAGGAAGAAGAAAAAACACAAAAAAACCCATTAAGAAAAAAGTTCTTATTACCTGGGGAAAAAAGAATAAGGGCCCAGTAAGAGGAAAAAAAGAAAAAACAAAATGGGGAGGGGGGGGGGGACGGGTGAGGTAAAATGGAAGGAGAGATAGGGTTACCTCATCCCACTGGCTCCCCATCGCCATGAGGTCGAGCCATTAATTTATCTGGTTTGCTGGAAAAAAAAGATTTACACTCCTTATAAATTCTGGCAGAGGGGTCCGTTGGTTGAAAAAAAAAGGGAAATCCCCATTTCAAAACCCAAAAAAATTCCCCTGAAGAATTTTGTTCCGAAGGGATCCCCGGCACGCAACTCAGCTTGCGATGGCTTTTCCACCGTTACGGGGATTTTATGTGGGTGCCATCAAAATTCTTTGGACAAACCAATTTTTCCAAGTTGAAAGATGGGGAGGGCCCGGGCTTTGATTTTTCCACGAAACCTTCGGGTGAATCACAAAAGCCCCCGTACGAGCAAAAGCCCGCTAGGATGCAAAAAAAAAAAAAAGGGGCGGAGACTATTCCCTTCTTACCTGTTAAGCCCAATAGTGGGGACCTGGGGAAAAAAATGGGGAATAAACCTTTTTTTTTGCCGGATTCTGGGCAGCATATCGGGCTTCATTTTTTACCTGGTTTAATCGGGGGGCGTTTATGAATTTTTGGGAGGAAAAAAAACAAACCTCAGGACCCAAGAAACCAAACCGGGCGGGGGATTTTCCCCCAACAACTCCACCCAATAATGTAATGTAATACATTGTACCCTTTTCTCTTTCCCCACAGCGGCAGCATGGGGGGTTTATCACAAGGGGTTTCCAGGGCGCAAAAACACAACAAACAATGTTTCCGGAGTTGGTCGTTCGGGGGGTCCACACAAAAGTACCCATCTTAGTGAGGGCAGCTTATAGCTTCTTTCTTGGTGCAGAAACACAGCGCTCTAGCTAGTGGGAGGTGAGTAAAATATTAAAAAAGGCATTTCTGCCAATCTCTAGGCTTCTGAAAAATGGCTACCCCCCACCCCCACAAAAATTCCCCTCTCCCAAAAGTCACGTTGGAAGTAAAGGGTTCCCCTGCTCCTCTCAATTGGGACCCTTAAGAGGCATGGGTATAGATAATGATATTTTTGCGGGCCCTGGGTGGAAAAGCCCTCCCACGTTTTGGGAATAAAAACCCTCTTCCAAATACGTTTGGGGCCGTTCAATCTTACCCCAGCCAAGGGGGTGGTGGTTCAGCTGTATAATAAGTATTGCTCTGTTATTGGGAGGAAATTCGAATTCACTTAAGAGGTGGGTGTCTCTAGGGTATTTCTTTGAGTTTGTAGCTTCTTGGCCAATCGGGGGGGCAAAAAAACAACCCCAATTGGACCAGAGTCTTGTTCCTTACTCGGGGGGTTGTGTTTCATCCCACAACTCCGCCCCAAAAACATAAAAAAATTCTTCTTGCCTGTTTCCAACTCTGGGTGGGAAAGATGGGTTGGAAAAAAAAGGGGGAGGTCCAAAGGGCTACAGTCTGTCGTTTAAACTGCGGAGGGTTTTCGGTTCCACTTAGGGTTAGGCCCATTACCTTTTCCAAGGTGTTTTTGGTCATGATCTTCGTTCAAAAAAGGTTACTTAGGTTTTTCTATGGGAGTTCTTTTAAGGGGGAAAATCCAAAAGGCCAGGTGTTTCCAGCGGGAATCCCCCAAACCCTCTGCTCCACCCCCTTACCCCCATTTTTTCTTGGAGGGGGTGGGACGGCAATGGGATTACTGGCCCAAAAATTCTTCGTAGCCCTCTAAACAAAGGACGAGGGAAAAACGGGCCTCAAAGTACGGCTGTAATGGTTGGAGTAGGGTCCAACCCCTCCGTCTGGTCTCGGGCAAGGGAATAGGGATATTATTTCCATTCGCAATCTGGACCTCATTTAGGGCCCCCCCGGACAAATTCATAAGGATCATTTAGATTTGCAAAATTTTTCGGGAGAGGAAGGAAAAAAATAATCCTCTTAAACCAATAGAAAACAGGAAAAAAACTGTTCTGAAAAACGTATATTAAGGAGTATCGGGGCAAGGACATCCATCTTTGGACTTTATTAACGGGTTTTTCTTATCTCCCGAAACCAGGGAAATAAGCCTTTTTAATTGTCTATAGGAGGGTTAAATGCCGATTCCTCGTTAGGGTCACAAAACAAGGGACGTTGACTTAAAATTTTTAAAATTGGAATAATTTGGGTTTAAGGAACTTTTTGGTATAAGGGGGAACTCCCAGTTAATGAATGGGCTTTTTTTAAACTTTGTCCATTTTTTAAAAAGGGGAAACTGTTTTAGATAAGGGATTGAGAAAAAAAACCAAATTTCGCCAGGCAAAAATGGAAAATATTGATGTGCCTACGGTTTTTGGGAGCAAAATTCCCACTTTAAAAAGTTGCTCAACATTGGTCCCCGATACCGTTCAAAAAAAAAACTTCCATTAAGGGACCCGGACAAGGGGGATGGAAGGGACCCCTAGGGGGGCCTGGGGAGGATTTGTTAAGAGTCAGCAGGGGTCATCTGCAAATAAGGCTAAATTTGTAGATTCGGAACTTTCTGTTCCCCAGCTTGGTAACCCCCTGGGGGACGCACTTTAATTTGGAACCTCAAGTAAAGTGCAAAATATTTAAAAAAACTATTATAGGCGTTTCAATTTCAAAAAGTTCACCAAAGAAAACACACCCAATCAGTCATTTTTTTTCCACAAATATTGCCAGTTCCATTCCATTAGGTGTGAATGTTTGTATATAAACGAACACACATAGTACTTTGGTAACATCTTCAAAATGAAAAAGGGCTGGGTTACCGTTCTGAGTTATAAAAAAATGGATTGCCTTCTCCACCGTTTTCCATTTATTCTTTATTTTCTTAAGGGGTCCTGAGATAAAAAAAAAATTTAAATGGTCCGTAACCCAGGCCAAAAAACATTCACCCTTTTTTTTATACTTTTAAACAAAAATTCAGTAAAAAAATTAACACTTGGATGAAGAAAAATTCCAAAAACTTATTAATTTGTAAATTAACTAAAGTATATTTAGCACTTCAAAAAAGGGAAAAAAAAAAAAAAATAATCCTTAAAGAACGTAGCCGTAAAAAAAAACAATTCAATTAATTAGATCCACTTCGTATTATGGAATGGACCCATGACGCTCTTAAACTTAGAAAAATATTGTTTAAAAATTATTGATCCCATTTGCGATCCCCCAACCCTTGGAAAATTTGGGGTGAAAACCAGACTTGGGTGGCGGCTAAAGGAAAGCACAGGCAGGTGTTGGGGGTGGGGGAGACACATGGTGCAGTTTTTTTTGAAATAATATATAAAAAAGGTTTGCGGCCGATTTTTCGGGAATACATGCGTTTTTTAAAGGGGGGTTTTGCGCTTGCGAATTCACATGGGTAAACTATTAAAACAAAAATTTATCTCTTGTGGACATAATGCTGATGGAACGGGGCCTGGGAATAGTTCTTTGAGTAGGGATTGGTTGTTTTTATTTTAGTTTTTCTCTTAAATCTTATTTCTTAGGGGGGCCCGAGGGATATGATTAATGAAAAAATTTGTAAAAAGGGCCATATTACCAAGGCCAAAAATTCGCACCTTTTATTTTACAAAACTTTAAAAAAAATCTGGGGTAAAAAAATTTAAACAGATAAAGGAAAAAATTTCAAAACTTTTTTTTTTGTTAATTAAGACAATTTTGTTAAAGTTGTATCTTCGATAGAAAAAAACACATTTGTTTTTTTAACAAATCCTGAGGTTGGACGGTTTCCAAGGAAAAAAAAAAATAATTTGCATTTTTTGGGAATTCCACTTTGACATGGAATTGGGAACCCCATTACCATGAGGTTTTTCTTCAAAAAACCCCCAATGGGCTGATTGGTCTCTAGCCGCCAATTCAAGTATCTTCGAAGCCCTAACTGAAGCCTTTTCACCTCACACATCAAAGTTGTTTTATCAAAGCCACTGGGGGGATTATTTTGGAAGGGGCACCCAAACTTGGGGGGGTGCCCGATGGATACCCAAGTCTAAACAATATGAAGTGTCCATGCACTCCCACCTTCCCCCTTTTTCAGGAGTTTCTTCCACAAAAATCACAGACTTTGGGCCCTGGATGGGTCTAAGCTCTCTCATGTAAGGAGATAGGCTGGGTGTATTTGTACTTTTCCTCTGGTTTCCGATGATTCCTCACGAAACCTTCTGGAAGGATTTCCAGGGGGGTGGACCAAACAGGAAGGACCGGTGCGAATTGGAAGCCAGGAATGGAATGACTTGCAAAGGGATAGATTGATTTCATAACCTCATGTCGCCAGGGCGTTTGAGGTGGGGGGGAAGATTTGTGGACAAATGCTTACGATCCAGGACAAATCTCCTTGTTTCACAAGGGGACATTCAGCCAGGGTGCCATCTGGGGGAACAAAGCATGGGAGGGGTGGATGGTGATTCAGGAGGGAAGAACTTTACAATCACATACGGGCATACCCGAATAACGTCTTCCCACCATGTTTGCTTTCCCACCTCGTTTGAGTTTTGTAAGCTATGTTAGGAAGGGTATTATTACCAGATTAAGGAATAATTACAACCAAAAACTCCATTGGTGCTTCCTCACCAAAGGTCCTTGGTGTGACAAGGAGTACTGGTGGGGGTGACCTCCATTCTACAATTTTCCTAGCAAGCGGAGGTTTGATTCAAAAGACCTAAACACTCTTAAGGGGGGTGACTCAATTTTTTTTTAGGTGATCAAGGGGGGCTACAAACTTTGCGATGGTTACAAGATTTAGGGATATTTGTGCTGGGATAAGCGCTTTTTCTTTAAAAGGCCAGTTGGGAAGAAATTTTGAGGAAACCTCCCTTTCACCAGTTTTTTCCTTCCCTCGGGACCTCTCATTTTCCCTTCTTTAACAGCTCTTCAAGGGGGACCCTACACCTCGAGGCCTGAAGGAAACAGGGGCTTCGGATCATCAGGCACGGGGTCTTCTCCCTGGGGAAAACTCTGTTGGTGGGTCAGTTAACCACTACCATCAGGCTAGGATAAAATGGAAGAAAACTTTTCTCCGGGGGGCAATTTATTCTTCCAGGGAAAAAACCATTTTCCCCACATTGCGTTTTCAGGGATCATGACCCAGCATTAAAGTTTCTTGGGCCAGGGTTCTTTTGTTTTCTGCATAGAAAAACCATGGATCATTCCAAAGAGGTTATTCTTTCCGTACTCGGTGGGGTGACATATGCTAAACTCTGCGGCACAAAGTCTTTTGCCTTTTACTGGAGGTTTACCGGAGGATAGTTTTCCTAAGCTATCCCACGTTTCAGGAAGGTGGGGACAAAAACAACGCTGGTCTATATCAGGTCTTACAGGTCCGGAAAACCACGGGGGCTGAAAAAGGCTAGCAAAACCTTAGGCAAAGAGCCCACTCTAGCTAGATTGATCCCGATCAGTAATCTGGCAAAAAAAAAAAAACCTTACGTGGGACAAAAAAAAATTCAAATACTGGGTTACAACAATTGTTTGGTTTCAGTTAGAAATCTCCATTCTTACTCGGAGCTCTCCCGCCTTCATGGGCCGGAAGGGGGGGAACAACCAGGTTATCCACTGGATTCCAGATCTCTGTAGAGCTAAGGAAAAAACATTCAGTCATCTATAAATCTGCCATTTCAGGAAAAGCACATTAAAGTAGAATGATTGAGTAGTTACTTTGGGTGTTGGGTGAAATTTCATAAACTGACTGGGAATGGGTACGGGGCTGTCAGACAATGTTGAGGATTTAGTGTCAAAAAATATTTTAAAAGAGGAGGGGGGGGGGGGGGGGGGGGGGGAGGGACAAAGAGGCGGGCCAACAAATTAATTAGTGCCCTCATCAACTTAGTGACCACTAGTGTATTGTGTGGTGGTATTTATGCCTTATGTTTGGAAAAGCCCCACTCCAACCTTGGTCCAGGGTGTGGATCCCCACAAAACAACCACCAAAACTGGTTTGGAAGGTGGTTTCGGAATTTCCAATGTTTTCCCCAAAGCTGCTGCCAGGGGACCTCCCACCTACCCACTGGATAAGTAGGTATGTTTCCAAAGAAGGGATAAATGATGGGGGGGAGTGGCTGGTGTTAACCAAGGGTCCGCGCTTGCTCAGGGTTCAGGGGGAATATAACTCACCAAGGAGGGGAGTTCAATTCAAACATTTTTTCCCATTTTATTTCCTCCTTTATTTCCTCCTCGCGTTTCTAGCGGCCCACCAACCCCGGCGCCCCTTCCTCAAGGGGTGGGATATACCGTTTTATATACTTCGGTGGTATTAAGCCGACCCGTTGTATAAATAGGTCCCGAACCCCCCCTGTACTATTTTGGGCCCCCAAAAATCTGGAAAAAAAACCGTTATTGCACTCTGTTATAAGCCGAGGGTGGACCCCCAGCAACAGTATTATACAAGGCCCCCAAGGCAGTGTGGTTATTTACAGGGGGCCCCCCCCCAGGTGGTTAACAGGGCCTCCCCAGTGGGGGTTAAGGTATACAAGGCACAGCCCCCAGGGTCTGGTAGGTCTATTAAAGGCCTTATTACCCCAGGGGCCAAAGGCCCCCAGTGGTTACGATATGCATCCCCAAGTGGTAAGTATATTTAGAAAATCCCCAGCCAGCCCCCTAGGTGGTGAGTACTATAGGGCATTTCCCCAGCTAAGGCCCCCCAGTGGTATGTATTATGCATCCCCCAGCCAGGCCCCCAGGTGGTTTATAGTAATATAAGCATCCCCAGGCAGCCCCCAGTTTTTTGGGGTAAAGTAATATTAGGCCGGCCCCAGCAAGCCCAGTTCGGTTTAAGTATACAGCTGGGCCCCGTGGGTAGGATTTTAACAGCAGGGCCCAGTGGTAAACAAACAAAATAATAAAAAAAAGAATAATTCCGGGCTCCCCAGCCAGGCCCCCAGTTGGTAGTAATAGCATCCCCCAAGGCCAGTCCCCCCAGGTGGTAGTATTAAATAGGCATTTCCCCCCCGGGCGCCCCCAGTGGTTAAGTATATTTTTTTTAAGGCATCCCAAGCCAGCCCCCTGGGTGAGTGGTTAGGTTTATATAAAAGCAGCCCCCCAGTGGGACTATATAAAGCATCCCCCAGGTTGGTCGTACTTATAGCATATTCCCCAAGGCCAAGGCACCCAGTGGGTTGAGTAAAATAGCATCCCCCAGCAGTGGCCCCAGTGGTTAGTCTATGCATTCCCCCAGCAACCCCAGTGGTTAGGTTATAT
>JARQOC010002402.1:0-25789 GCA_033576535.1 Allobates femoralis | reverse complement strand
TGGGGCGGGTCGGGCTTAGGGTATAGGGGTTCGGCGGTGTTAGCGACAGCGGCGGGCATAGATGGGGCGGGTCGGGGCTAAGGCTATAGGGGTGCGGCGGTGTTAGCGACAGCGGCGGGCATAGATGGGGCGGGTCGGGGCTTAGGGTGTAGGGGTGCGGCGGTGTTAGCGACAGCGGCGGGCATAGATGGGGCGGGTCGGGGCTTAGGATATAGGGGTTCGGCGGTGTTAGCGACAGCGGCGGGCATAGATGGGGCGGGTCGGGGCTTAGCGGGGCATAGATGGGGCGGGTCGGGGCTTAGGGTATAGGGGTTCGGCGGTGTTAGCGACAGCGGCGGGCATAGATGGGGCGGGTCGGGGCTAAGGCTATAGGGGTGCGGCGGTGTTAGCGACAGCGGCGGGCATAGATGGGGCGGGTCGGGGCTTAGGGTGTAGGGGTGCGGCGGTGTTAGCGACAGCGGCGGGCATAGATGGGGCGGGTCGGGGCTTAGGATATAGGGGTTCGGCGGTGTTAGCGACAGCGGCGGGCATAGATGGGGCGGGTCGGGGCTTAGCGGCGGGCATAGATGGGGCGGGTCGGGGCTTAGGGTATAGGGGTTCGGCGGTGTTAGCGACAGCGGCGGGCATAGATGGTGCGGGTCGGGGCTAAGGCTATAGGGGTGCGGCGGTGTTAGCGACAGCGGCGGGCATAGATGGGGCGGGTCGGGGCTTAGGGTGTAGGGGTGCGGCGGTGTTAGCGACAGCGGCGGGCATAGATGGGGCGGGTCGGGGCTTAGGGTATAGGGGTGCGGCGGTGTTAGCGACAGCGGCGGGCATAGATGGGGCGGGTCGGGGCTTAGGATATAGGGGTTCGGCGGTGTTAGCGACAGCGGCGGGCATAGATGGGGCGGGTCGGGGCTTAGGGTATAGGGGTTCGGCGGTGTTAGCGACAGCGGCGGGCATAGATGGGGCGGGTCGGGGCTTAGCGGCGGGCATAGATGGGGCGGGTCGGGGCTTAGGGTATAGGGGTTCGGCGGTGTTAGCGACAGCGGCGGGCATAGATGGGGCGGGTCGGGGCTAAGGCTATAGGGGTGCGGCGGTGTTAGCGACAGCGGCGGGCATAGATGGGGCGGGTCGGGGCTTAGGGTGTAGGGGTGCGGCGGTGTTAGCGACAGCGGCGGGCATAGATGGGGCGGGTCGGGGCTTAGCGGCGGACATAGATGGGTCGGGGCGCGGCGGCATAGGCGGCGGGCATAGATGGGGCGGGTCGGGGCTTAGGGTATAGGGGTGCGGCGGTGTTAGCGACAGCGGCGGGCATAGATGGGGCGGGTCGGGGCTTAGGGTATAGGGGTGCGGCGGTGTTAGCGAGAGCGGCGGGCATAGATGGGGCGGCGGCGGGCATAGATGGGGCGGGTCGGGGCGTAGGGTGTAGGGGTGCGGCGGTGTTAGCGACAGCGGCGGGCATAGATGGGCGGCGGCGGGCATAGATGGGGGGGTCGGGGCGTAGGGTGTAGGGGTGCGGCGGTGTTAGCGACAGCGGCGGGCATAGATGGGGCGGGTCGGGGCTTAGGGTATAGGGGTGCGGCGGTGTTAGCGACAGCGGCGGGCATAGATGGGGCGGGTCGGGGCTTAGGGTATAGGGGTGCGGCGGTGTTAGCGACAGCGGCGGGCATAGATGGGGCGGGTCGGGGCTTAGTGTAAGAGCGGCAGGAGAGTGTAGTGTACAGCGCGATGGTATACTACAGTCCCATGGCGCTTATGGTCATGGGACTGTAGTATACTATAGCGGTGTAGAGTAGAGTAGTAGGGGCTTAGTAGGGGATTGTGTGTCTTGTAGTAGGGGCTTCTGTGTCTTGGTTGGCGGGGTAGTGTGTAAGAGCGGCAGGAGGCTGTAGTGTACAACGCGATGGTATACTACAGTCCCATGGCGCTTATGGGCATGGGACTGTAGTATACTATAGCGGTGTACAGTAGAGTAGTAGAGGCTTCTGTGGCTTGGTTGGTGGGTGGCAGCGACTCGCAATGCCCGCTTCGCGGGCATTGCTTCGCGATGCTGCAACGACTCGCAATGCCCGCTTTGCGGGCATTGCTTCGTGAGTCGCCTTGGCCGCTACGCGGCCACGGGGAGAGTCCAGGAGAAGCAGCTCGGACTCGCTAACCAAGCCACCGGAAGCAGCGCCGCTCCGACGGAAGTCGCTACGGCAATTATATAATAGATAGGAAAAATAAAAACCTGGGGAATATGATTGCCCCTAGCAATATTACTTTAAAAAGAGTAATGTTACCAATCGAAAACAAAGGGGGTGTTACCCTTGTATGACATCAAGATGTCTATGTTGTGAAACGATTAAGAAGGGTGCGAAATTGTTCTCCTTGAGGACCACAGGGGAGAATTTTGAAATTAAACACAGGGTAATATGCCAAACTTCCTTTGTAGTTTATTTGCTGGAGTGCACGTGCGGCTTTCAATATGTAGGCCGCACGGTGCAGGAAATGCATGCCCAGCTTAATAAGCATAGACATAACATTAGGACGGGATACCAGCTGCATAGCCTTTCTAGACATTTTAATATTGTGCACCAAAAAGACCCCAGCACAATGAGTCTTACCATAATTGATCGAGTAAATAATAGAGAGAATGATTCGCTGGCAAGATTAATTAACAAAGAAAGTTACTGGATCTATAAGTTGAGGACTCTAAGTCCGGAGGGGCACAATCTAACATTGGATAATGTGGCTAAACAATAAAGGAAAGAGAATATTCAGAAGCACCATTGCCCATTGTAATGTGCAATAATAATCGTCTTTATACAATATTGTTGAAACTATTACAAGTCAATGTGAAACACATATATAAGAAGGAAATTTTATTTTAAATATATACACACAGTGTTGGCGATGAGAGTGTATATAACAGGTAACAGGTGGGTAATTGTGTCTTTTATAAATAAGACATTTTTATACATATATACATATAGATATAGCTGCAATTTGCACCCTTGTTGACTGCAGGTGATCTAGGGTTGAGATGGAGTCTGCCCACTGAGAGGTGGGGGGTGGACAAGGAGGATAGGGATATCAGCGTAGGACTCATCGGACCTGAAGTCACTTTGTCGCAGTCGACGAGCAAACAGACATTGGCCAATGTGTGTACCAAGAACTTCAGAAATAAAAAGATAAGATTTTGAGTTTTTTGAAAAAACGTAAGTTTTTAACTTCTTTCTCATATATATATAGCTTATTAGCATATGTACATCATTGGTAGTAACCGAGTGCTGCAGAGTATTTTTTTCTAGTTATTTGATCCAGCAGCCCTGCTGGCACCGGTTCACATTAGTCTGTGAGTGCTATGCAGGTTTTTTTTTCTGTTTTATATAGATATTGATTTATTTTCATATACATATATTTTTACATTTTTTTAAATGTTAATATACATATATTTTTCTTATATTAGATTGATGAATTTTTATAAGTGTAATTTTTATCAGTAGGTTTTATTTTTACGTGCATATAACTATGCTGGTTGTTATGTGTTTTATCATGGAATATTTTGGAATGTGTATGCTGGATTTACCAGGATTGTAGGAATGTCAGGGGTTAAGAATTGTTTTCCCAATTTCTATAATTAAGCAATTTGCAATTAAGCAATTAGGATTCTGGGAGTCAGGTTGCATATCCTAAATAAAGCAATTGTTTGTAAAATCCCTAATATCACCTAAGGAAGACAGCTGCCAGTCTGTCGAAACGCATCGTGGCATATAACGGAACCCTAATAAAAGTTTGGATGCTTTAATTTCCTTCTCGGTACTCCATCCTTCCTTATTGCTCCAAATAGACCTCTTTCGTATTTTCTATAGGGCCACAGCAATGGGCACAGCCACCGTGATCCTGACTACTGGCCCAGCTGCTGGGTACCCCAGCACTTTGTGCTCCACAGTCCCACTACTCCTAGACTCCTGTCTATAAGGTTGTCAGTCAGTGTCACGAACTTCACTCCTGTCTACAAGGCTGTCAGTCAGTGTGACGAACTTCATTCCTGTATACAAGGCTGTCAGTCAGTGTGACACAGTTCACTTCTGTCTACAAGGCTGTCAGTCAGTGTCACGAACTTTACTCCTGTCTACAAGGCTGTCAGTCAGTGTGACGAACTTTACTCCTGCCTATAAGGCTGTCAGTTAGTGTGACACACTTCACTTCTGTTTACAGGGTATTCTAGAATACCCGATGCGTTAGAATCGGGCCACCATCTAGTATAGTATAATTATCTACCAACAGAGCATAGAGTAGCTCCTGTTGCTTCCAAAGTTGGCAACCTCTCACTAGTTAAAGGGAACCTGTCAGGTCATTATGCCCCGCAATCTATCAGCATCTCAATGTATATGCTCGAAGTCCCTTCCTAACCATTCCATTCCTGCATAAGCTCATGGTCTACAATAAAACTGTAAAAAATGCTTTTATTAACTTTGATTTTCGTATGGTAGTGAGGCCAGCTACTAGTCATGAGGATGTTAGTTCAGCAGCCTAGTCTGCCCTTTTTCTGTGTTATCATGCCCCTGTGGGCGTGATAATATCATTTTCCAAGAGCTGTTTGCATCGGAGTCTCATGCCCACCCGAGGTTCATTCCGGTCCTAAGCAGTGTGCCTCAGTATCAGTACTTGTCCCGGCTTTAGAGGACTTAGTGTGCATGATCAGAAGTCTTCTTCATGTTTATCGCCGTCACGGTGATTGGACCTCACTGTGGATTATTGAGCTGTGGAGTACCATCAAAATGTATGCTTTGGGGGTTATTCTGTTCATTTTTGAGCAGCAAATAAACATTCAAAGTATAATACTACTTACAGCCGTAGTGGTCATTAACTATTTATGTTGTTTAGATGTGTTACACATGATCTAGCAGAGGTCTTATAGTCACAAGAATCTGTCCCCTTTAAGATGAGTCATTTAGAAGGGACTTCCCCCTGCTTCTCTGGATGAAGGTCCCTCTTTCTATAACTTTCCTCCTCTCTTGTCAGATGATTCCAGTGCAAACACAATATACTTGTGTTAGAATGCGTATGCTAGCAGCATGAACTTTGCCCTAGATAGCCATGTTAACTGCATTCTGTGTTATAGTGTTACTGTACAGTTTCTGTAATGCCCCAGTATTGGTAGTAATTGTATTTCTGTATCAAACTGCTGTCTTTGTGATATGCCAGTACTGATTCTGACTGTTTATTCCTTGTATTATAGTTTTTTACCGCAATCAAGTTCACTCATCACCTCAATAAATATAGACTCCATAAATCCTACATTCTGTTCCTTGGGAATGTGAATGAGGGTTAAGCTGCATGCTAAATATCCACAGCACCACATGTGGAAGAAGGCAGAACAGGGGTAATGAAGAACAAGGGATGTGTGTGTCTTTTATTCCAAATAAATGATTTTTCTCCATGTTGTTTTTTTTTAATGTTTACATAGAGCAGGGGTAATGAACCTGAGGCCCCAGGGCTGTATGCGGCCCTCGATAACCTTTTCTGCTGCCCTTGAACAGATTGCTGGGGATTGCAGCGCTCAGGCTGGCATCCACATTTTGTCGACTGGCTGCCTTTTAATTCCAGCTCCCCAGTGATGTATATGCTCTCAGTAACAGCCTCCCCAGTGATATATAAAGCCCTCAGCCTCTCCTGTGATGTCTATTGCCCCAGCCTCAGCCTCACCAGTGATCTTGATGCCCTAGCCTCAACCTTTCCAGTGTCATATATGCCCCCAGCCTCTCTTATGATGTCTAGGGCTCTAGAAAACCTGGAAAAGTAATTGAAAAGCAACATAATCAATATCACGTAACATCACAGCCATGCCGAAAAGAAGCCGCTCCAGCCACCACAGTAGAGTGAGTTGATTGCTTAACCAAATATAGCGGGTAATTTTTAAGTTGATAATTTTGTGCGGCCCCCAAAGGATGGTAGAAATTTCCAAATGACCCCCAGCAGAAAAAGGTTCCCCACCCCTGACTTAGAAATTCAGAATGGCCAGGTCTACATTGGCCTAAAATTATGAATCTTGGGCTTGATGCCAGATGACAATACTCAGCTGACATCAACCCCTTATTACCCAGTCTGCCACTGCCAAAGGTCAAATTGGCAAAGTGGAGTAACCACCAGTATTGGCATCTATCATGGAGGCACTAATTCAGGGGTGGCTGCGGGCTGCAATTTTTAGTATTAGGAGCCCAGAACGCTTGGGCCTCACCACACTGGGAGTTCCAGCCCCCAACTGCCTGGGTTACCTTGGTTGGTAATCATAAATACGGTGAGGCCCACATAATTTTTTAATTATTAAAATAATTTAAAAAAGGGGGGCTCCCTTGTATTTTTCATTGCCAGCCAAGGTAACATCAGGCAGTAGGGGTTGGCAGCCAGTTTACCTGTGTGAGATTCCTATGCAAACAGCTCTTGGAAAATTACAGAGGAGCATGATAACACAGAAAAAGGGCATACTAGGCAGCTGAACTAATGCCCTTATAACTAGTGGCAGGCCATATTACCATACAAAAATGAAAGGTAATAAAATAATTTTTAATAGTTTTATTATAGACAATGAGCTTTTACAGGGATGTTATGAAGGGATTTTGAACATGCACATCAAGATGCTAATAGATTGGGGAGAATAAATGACCTGACAGGTTTCCCTTTAATGGGATATGTATAGCCAAGAGGATATGTAAGTAAAAGAACGTGTGCTTGGAGATGACTGCAAACACAATATATGAACTACTTTGTCAGATTACTCCTGTGTTTCAGAGAGCTGTTTTAGTGATGGACGAGTCCTAAATTACTCGGAATCGCTTGACTCTAGCGAGTCCGAGCCCGGGACTCGCTACTCGTTGCGAGTCTAGCGAGTCCAATGTTAATGAATGGGGAAGCGAGTAATAGCGAGTAATGTGCGATTTACAAATCGTAGATGTGTCTCGGAAAGCGCTTGCATTGCCGTTTTGGAAGCCCGACTCGCAACAGTTTTTTGCTGCTGTGTCCGAGGCCAAACTCGCATGTGTTTGTCTTATTTGCAGATAGGAGAGCAGCAACGCACTGGTCTGCCACAGAGAAAATAAAGCTGGAGGGGTTATTATGACCCAAAATCTATCAGGTGCAAAAAAATAAGAAATAGTAAGCCTCTGACTTCAGCTATTAGGAAAGTTGAGTGAGTAAGCTAAGGCTGCCTTCACATTTGCAGATGCCTCCGCAGCGTTCTGCGGAGGCATATGCAAGCCTCTGCATGCAGACCGCAGCCCCTATCTTTATAATGGAGCGCACGGTGTCTGCAGATGTTTGCCCGCCTTGAGTGATCTGTGCGCAGGCGGACGCCTGCGCACAAATCACACACACTCGCCCGCACCAGGGACGCAACATGTCACGTCCCTGGTGCGGACGAGAGTGTGTGATCTGTACGCAGGCATCCGCCTGCGCACAGATCACATATAGGAGTGAATGGGTGCGCACGGTCATGCGCTGTCAAGCGCAGCACCGTGCACTCCCATTATAAAAGTAGGAGCTGGCGGCCACTGCGCACACATTGCCGATGCCCTCCGCAGAACGCTGCGGAGGGGAACGCTAATGTGAAGCCAGCCTAAGCTATGAGGTCGGTCCTGTGTGCACTGTAAGGCTGCTCCTCCCTGCCTGCCTGCCTACAGTCCTCTACACAGTACTCCTCTGTCCTCGTGGTAGCTCTCAGAAGAGCTGATTGGGTTAAATATAAGGAATCTTGAAGTTTCCCTACACTGACTGACACTCCCTATGATCTGCTTCAGCATCTACCTCACCCTGCACTAGGCTCAGATCCTCACTGGAATGTGGAGGAAATGGCGGTGGCAAGGCTTATATACAGCCTCGCCTCTCATACATGACATAGGCATCACGATAGACAGAAGCCAATCATAGTCCTGCCACAACCAACATGGCTGTGGCATTACTGAATATGATTGGCTAACATGCTCGTCCATCTTCACAAGTTTTCTGACCTAACACACTTGGCTGTCTCGGAAGCTTTGTCGGAACATAACAGATTCTGTATTCGCGAGTCCCGAATACAGTATTCAGGACTCGGATTCGTAGACTCGCTCAGACTCGCTCAAACTCGCTCAGACTCACTGCTGACAGCGGGTATCCATGAAGCGGTGCGATTGTTTAAACGATTTGGGGAGATTCAAGCTACATAGCGATGTGATATAGCGAGTCTAGCGAGTGAGAAAAAGTAAACTCTGACAAAACTAGGATTGCCATTGACTTGCATTGGACTCGTTACTGTGCGAGTAATCGCTGGGAAACTCGCGGAGTACCGAGTCCTGCGAGTCCCTTACTACTCGCCGAGTAACGAGTCCTAGTGAGTAGACTCGCCCATCCCTAAGCTGTTTGTGTTTGTATAAGTGCATTGCCATCTGAGTGTAGAATTATTATTAACATGAAGTATAATTGCATAAATGAAAGCAACCAGTGAGATTATTCTAGTTTGGTTGTTTTGACAGACAAAAAAATGGAAAGCTCTGATTAAGGCTTTAATGGAAATACAAAGACTACAATTCATAGGATGAACTATAAGGTATATAAATGATCAAAAAGATTCACAGGGCCATGGCACAATGGTTATGTTGTTTATCCCAGGCTGCCAGACAAGTAATCTGTAAATCTCCTACATGCTGGCATCCATGTTTTTTTTCTGATTAGTAGGCCTGGCACGATATCATGTCAGTGTTATGACATAATTACAATGTTGCATCTGGCCTACGAATCAGAAGAAGATTTTGCACTCAGGGAGTTATTAGAGTGCTTTAACATCTGCATTTTTGCAAATCTGGCAGAATTCCACCTTTTTTGCAAAAATCGGATTCATTACACCTGCGGCAAGATTGAGTTTTGTCTAATGCAGTTTGTATTGGAGTTGCGGACATGTGCAAATTTGCGTTTTCATCTGCATCTGGCAAATCCTGCACTTGCGGCTTGTCTTAAAACCACAGTTAGAAGCTTCTTTTGTCCAGTGCTTGACGTGCCGGAAGTGTCTCATCCAGATGAAAACGCAAGTGCTGCACATGTCCGGAACGCCAATACAAAGTTCATTAACTCGAATGCAATCTTGCCGCAAGTGTGATGGATCCATTTTTTGCAAGAAAGGCGAAATCCTGCCGGATTTGCAAAAACACAGATCAGGCAAACCTGAAGTTCAAAAGTTCAGGCCTGATCTGCCTTAATTGAAACTTACCGCAGATGTGAAAGTAGCCTTAGATGGTTTCTTCCTGTGGCCACTGGACCAGTGTGTTGTGAATTATTTGAATCATCTAGGTTTTCACATGGACTTTTTTATATGGACTTTGATGTGGTTCTTCATCAAAATACACTTACAAAAGTCATTATGCATGTCCAAAGGGCAGTGGTGTAACTGTAGCTTGGCAGGCCCCGATGCGATATTCAGGAGTGCACTGTACCATAACGCCGCGGGTGAGGAGCGGGGTGGGGGGGTGGGTTGGGGGTGCTGCTGGCCGGTGCTAGTGAGGATCGAGGGGGGGGGGGGTGTGCTGGCGCCTCGTGGAAGGAGCCCGGGGATGGTTAGTACTGCTGGCCATGGTCCTGATTGGTCAGCGATGAACGCGGCAACCAGTCAGAATAGCGGCGCGCGGCATGACGCCATGTGTAAAATACAGTGAAGACATCAGATTTTAAATATGGCGCCATGGCGCGCGCCACTATTCGGATTGGTCGCCGCGGTCAGCGCAGACCAATCATGATAGCGGCGCGCGCCATGGCGCCATATTTCAAATACACTGTACTCAGTGTATTTGAAATATGGTGCCATGGCGCGTGCCACTTTTCTCATTGGTTCAGTGCCGACCAATCAGAGTAGCGGCACGCACCATGCCGCCACATAACATTATTTTGATGTAGCAAGATATACACTTACCTTTGGGTTAATTTGTTTAATCTTATGGTATTACCTCACTCTCTTATGGGTGTGTATTGTCTTGATCTTCATTGATTTATTGCACCTTTACTCCATGTCTTATTATTGTATGTCATTTGGCTGGTCCCCCTTTACTTGTGTGTATTTTAAGTGATTTTAATAATGTTTGTTCACAATTTGTAAATAAAGGTCTATTTGATTATATTTATTACCTCCCTTGTATCGGTGTGCTCCCTCATATATGCCGAGTCTTTTTCTCGTTGTCCAAACTTGCTAAGTATGTCACAAATGATGAAACAGCGATTCTTCAACCTTACTGTGGTAAAATGGATGCTGTTTGCTATAAATGCAACTCTTTGAATTTTATGGATGAGAAACCTTGTGATAATCAGTTTAGTCAATGCTGTCAAAAAGGGAAAGTAATGTCACTGAGATCTCAATACTCAGATCTGTTTGAGGAATTGATGAGAGGACAGCATAAATATAGTCAAAATTTCATGGATAATATCAGAAGCATCAACAGTTCACATGCATTTGCTTCATTTGGTGCCAACATTGCACCACCACCTGGATTTGGACCATATTATTTCAAAATTCATGGCCAGATCTATCATCGTACTGGAACACTTTACCCAGAAGTAGGAGAACCACCAAAATTTGCTCAATTATACATCCTTGATGCAAATGAGGCTACTGAAGAAAGGATGAATGTGAAAGAAAATGAAAAGTGTAATGTGGAACGCATGAATCTGATTGCTATACATTTACAAGACATCAATCCATTTGCTGCTGCATATCGCATGCTTAAAGCGAACCTGTCACCCCCCCCAGACATTAGAAGCTGAGCTCCCCACCTCCTGCAGCACTAAGGCTGCACTCAGACAAGGTTTATATTACATTTTGTATAACTATATTCACTGAAATATGCACTTATATAGTTACCAAGACCGAAGACCGGGAGGCGGGGTTTCCAGCGTCTGTGTGCCGCCCCCGTGCTGTCCATCATCCCTCTGTGTCGGGGATGGTGCGATTCCTCCACCCCCTCCTCGCTCTAACCGGCGCCTGCGCTTTGGTTTAGCCTGCCGGGCAAGCGCAGTGCGCGCTGCCCGACAGCGTCCTGGTCCCCTCGCATCTGCGCAGTACGCCGAGCCCGCAGTGGAGTATTCAATATCCTCACTGCGGGGCGGCAAACCGGCGCCTGCGCATTTGCTGTGCTGCGGGAGGGCACCTCTGACTGCCTCTCTCCTCCCACTCATAAAGCCGGCTGTCAAACTAGAAAACCGGCACCGAGGAGAGAGGCAGGAAGCAGAGGACAAGCCACACAGTATGCCTGCTGGAAATGGGGAGAATGTAATAAACGTAACTATACCCTTCCTCACACACAATCCCTCTATATCTATCTATCTATCATTTCTATCTTTCATTCTATCTTTCCATCTATCTCTCTATCTGTCTAGCTGTCTATCTATCCCTCTATCTATCTATCTATCTATCTATCTATCTATCTCTCTATCTATCCCTCTATCTATCCATCTATCTATCCATCTATCTATCTATCTATCTATCTATCTATCCCTCTATTTATCTTTCTATCTATCTATTTCTCTTTCTTTATGTCCATTCTTCTATCCATCTATCAATCCATCTTTATATCTATCTATCTATCTCTCTATTTACCTTTCTGTCTGTCTATCCCTCTATCTGTCTATCCCTCTATCTGTCTATCCCTCTATCTGTCTATCCCTCTATCTGTCTGTCCATCCATCTATCCCTCTATCAATCTATATCCCTTCATCCATCCATCCATCTATCCCTCTCTTTCTATCTATTTTTCTATCTATCTATCCATCTATCTTTCCATCTATCTATCTATCCCTCTATTTATCCCTCTTTCTTTCTATCTATCTATCCCTCTATTTATCCCTCTTTCTATCTATCTATCTATCTATCCATCTATCTTTCCATCTATCTATCCCACTATTTATCCCTCTTTCTATCTATCTATCTATCTATCTATCTATCTATCTATCTATCTATCTATCTATCTATCTATCCCTCTATTTATCCCTCTTTCTATCTATCCCTCTATTTATCCCTCTTTCTATCTATCCCTCTATTTATCCCTCTTTCTATCTATCCCTCTATTCATCCCTCTCTATCTATCCCTCTATTCATCCCTCTCTATCTATCCCTCTATTTATCCCTCTTTCTATCTATCTATCCCTCTATTTATCCCTCTTTCTATCTATCTATCTATCTATCTATCTATCTATCTATCTATCTATCTATCTATCTATCCATCTATCTTTCCATCTATCTTTCCATCTATCTATCTATGCCTCTATTTATCCCTCTTTCTATCTATCTATCTATCCCTCTATTTATCCCTCTTTCTATCTATCCCTCTATTCATCCCTCTCTATCTATCCCTCTATTTATCCCTCTTTCTATCTATCTATCCCTCTATTTATCCCTCTTTCTATCTATCCCTCTATTTATCCCTCTTTCTATCTATCCCTCTATTTATCCCTCTTTCTATCTATCCCTCTATTTATCCCTCTTTCTATCTATCCCTCTATTCATCCCTCTCTATGTATCCATATATTCATCCCTCTCTATCTATCCCTCTATTTATCCCTCTTTCTATCTATCTATCCCTCTATTTATCCCTCTTTCTATCTATCCCTCTATTCATCCCTCTCTATCTATCCCTCTATTTATCCCTCTTTCTATCTATCTATCCCTCTATTTATCCCTCTTTCTATCTATCCCTCTATTTATCCCTCTTTCTATCTATCCCTCTATTTATCCCTCTTTCTATCTATCCCTCTATTTATCCCTCTTTCTATCTATCCCTCTATTCATCCCTCTCTATCTATCCCTCTATTTATCCCTCTTTCTATCTATCTATCCCTCTATTTATCCCTCTTTCTATCTATCCCTCTATTTATCCCTCTTTCTATCTATACCTCTATTTATCCCTCTTTCTATCTATCCCTCTATTTATCTCTCTTTCTATCTATCCCTCTATTCATCCCTCTCTATCTATCCCTCTATTTATCCCTCTTTCTATCTATCTATCCCTCTATTTATCCCTCTTTCTATCTATCTATCTATCTATCTATCTATCTATCTATCCATCTATCTTTCCATCTATCTATCTATCCCTCTATTTATCCCTCTTTCTATCTATCTATCCCTCTATTTATCCCTCTTTCTATCTATCCCTCTATCTATCCCTCTCTATCTATCCCTCTAGCAGAGCTAGTCTGGCTGACAGCAGGGTTCAGCTCAGGTCATAATGACCTGAGCTGAACCCTGACTGTTTAGTCAGTTCTCAGCTCTGCTACATCCCTGTGTGTCTATGCACAGGGATGTAGCAGAGTTGAGATTTCGTTTTGGACTACGTCGGACGGAAGAGGATTTTTTAAATAAAGATGGAGTCCCTAATTGTCTTCGATTTTATTTCTAATAAAATTATTTTTCTCTGTGTTGTGGTTTTTTTTTATATTGATTACTGGAAATTCATGGCGGTCATGTCTAATATTGGCGTGACCGCCATAAATTTCGGGCTTAGGGCCAGCTGATAATACAAAGCTGGCCCTAACCCCTTTATTACCCAGTGAGCCACCCGCCACCAGGGCCACTGGAAGAGCGGGGTTCAGCGCCAGAAGATGGCGCTTCAATGAACGCACCATCTTCTGGGGCGGCTGCGGGCTGCAATTTGCAGCGGGGGGTGCCCAGAAAGCTTGGGCCTCCCTGCGCTGCAGATTCCAGCCCCCAGCTGCTTAGCTGTACCTGGCTGGACATAGAAATTGCGCGGAGCCCCATGCATTTTTTTTTTTATTATTTCATGAAATTCATGAAATAATAAAAAAAGGGGGCTCGCCTATATTCTTGTGTCCGGCCAGGTACAAATAGGCACCTGGGGGTTGGTGGCAGCCCGTCGCTGCCTGCTGGATCCGGCTGGTTACAGAAATACGGCGAAGCACACGTCATTTTTTTTCTGAAAAATCAATAAAAAAATCCTAAAAAAGGGACTGCATCTTTATTAACCCCTGGACCATGGTCCAGGGGTTAATAAAGATGCAGCCACTTTTATTTATATTGTTTTATTGATTTTTCAGGAAAAAAAATGACGTGTGCTTCGCCGTATTTCTGTAACCAGCCGGATCCAGCAGGCAGCGACGGGCTGCCACCAACCCCCAGGTGCCTATTTGTACCTGGCCGGACACAAGAATATAGGCGAGCCCCCTTTTTTTATTATTTCATGAATTTCATGAAATAATAAAAAAAAAAATGCATGGGGCTCCGCGCAATTTCTATGTCCAGCCAGGTACAGCTAAGCAGCTGGGGCTGGAATCTGCAGCGCAGGGAGGCCCAAGCTTTCTGGGCACCCCCCGCTGCAAATTGCAGCCCGCAGCCGCCCCAGAAGATGGTGCGTTCATTGAAGCGCCATCTTCTGGCGCTGAACCCCGTTCTTCCAGTGGCCCTGGTGGCGGGTGGCTCACTGGGTAATAAAGGGGTTAGGGCCAGCTTTGTATTATCAGCTGGCCCTAAGCCCGAAATTTATGGCGGTCACGCCAATATTAGACATGACCGCCATGAATTTCCAGTAATCAATATAAAAAAAAACCACAACACAGAGAAAAATAATTTTATTAGAAATAAAACCGAAGACAATTAGGGACTCCATCTTTATTTAAAAAATCCTCTTCCGTCCGACGTAGTCCAAAACGAAATCTCAACTCTGCTACATCCCTGTGCATAGACACACAGGGATGTAGCAGAGCTGAGAACTGACTAAACAGTCAGGGTTCAGCTCAGGTCATTATGACCTGAGCTGAACCCTGCTGTCAGCCAGACTAGCTCTGCTAGAGGGATAGATAGAGAGGGATAGATAGAGGGATAGATAGAAAGAGGGATAAATAGAGGGATAGATAGATAGAAAGAGGGATAAATAGAGGGCTAGATAGATAGATGGATAGATAGATAGATAGATAGATAGATAGAAAGAGGGATAAATAGAGGGATAGATAGATAGAAAGAGGGATAAATAGAGGGATAGATAGAGAGGGATGAATAGAGGGATAGATAGAAAGAGAGATAAATAGAGGGATAGATAGAAAGAGGGATAAATAGAGGTATAGATAGAAAGAGGGATAAATAGAGGGATAGATAGAAAGAGGGATAAATAGAGGGATAGATAGATAGAAAGAGGGATAAATAGAGGGATAGATAGAGAGGGATGAATAGAGGGATAGATAGAAAGAGGGATAAATAAAGGGATAGATAGAAAGAGGGATAAATAGAGGGATAGATAGAAAGAGGGATAAATAGAGGGATAGATAGAAAGAGGGATAAATAGAGGGATAGATAGATAGAAAGAGGGATAAATAGAGGGATAGATAGAGAGGGATGAATAGAGGGATAGATAGAAAGAGGGATAAATAGAGGGATAGATAGATAGAAAGAGGGATAAATAGAGGGATAGATAGAGAGGGATGAATAGAGGGATAGATAGAGAGGGATGAATAGAGGGATAGATAGAAAGAGGGATAAATAGAGGGATAGATAGAAAGAGGGATAAATAGAGGGATAGATAGAAAGAGGGATAAATAGAGGGATAGATAGAAAGAGGGATAAATAGAGGGATAGATAGATAGAAAGAGGGATAAATAGAGGGATAGATAGAGAGGGATGAATAGAGGGATAGATAGAGAGGGATGAATAGAGGGATAGATAGAAAGAGGGATAAATAGAGGGATAGATAGAAAGAGGGATAAATAGAGGGATAGATAGAAAGAGGGATAAATAGAGGGATAGATAGATAGATAGATAGATAGATAGATAGATAGATAGATAGATAGATAGATAGATAGAAAGAGGGATAAATAGTGGGATAGATAGATGGAAAGATAGATGGATAGATAGATAGATAGAAAGAGGGATAAATAGAGGGATAGATAGATAGAAAGAAAGAGGGATAAATAGAGGGATAGATAGATAGATAGATGGAAAGATAGATGGATAGATAGATAGAAAAATAGATAGAAAGAGAGGGATAGATGGATGGATGGATGAAGGGATATAGATTGATAGAGGGATAGATGGATGGACAGACAGATAGAGGGATAGACAGATAGAGGGATAGACAGATAGAGGGATAGACAGATAGAGGGATAGACAGATAGAGGGATAGACAGACAGAAAGGTAAATAGAGAGATAGATAGATAGATATAAAGATGGATTGATAGATGGATAGAAGAATGGACATAAAGAAAGAGAAATAGATAGATAGAAAGATAAATAGAGGGATAGATAGATAGATAGATAGATAGATAGATAGATAGATAGATAGATAGATGGATAGATAGAGGGATAGATAGAGAGATAGATAGATAGATAGATAGATAGATAGATAGAGGGATAGATAGACAGCTAGACAGATAGAGAGATAGATGGAAAGATAGAATGAAAGATAGAAATGATAGATAGATAGATATAGAGGGATTGTGTGTGAGGAAGGGTATAGTTACGTTTATTACATTCTCCCCATTTCCAGCAGGCATAGTGTGTGGCTTGTCCTCTGCTTCCTGCCTCTCTCCTCGGTGCCGGTTTTCTAGTTTGACAGCCGGCTTTATGAGTGGGAGGTGAGAGGCAGTCAGAGTGCCCTCCCGCAGCACAGCAAATGCGCAGGCGCCGGTTTGCCGCCCCGCAGTGAGGATATTGAATACTCCACTGCGGGCTCGGCGTACTGCGCAGATGCGAGGGGACCAGGACGCTGTCGGGCAGCGCGCACTGCGCTTGCCCGGCAGGCTAAACCAAAGCGCAGGCGCCGGTTAGAGCGAGGAGGGGGTGGAGGAATCGCACCATCCCCGACACAGAGGGATGATGGACAGCACGGGGGCGGCACACAGACGCTGGAAACCCGGCCTCCCGGTCTTCGGTCTTGGTAACTATATAAGTGCATATTTCAGTGAATATAGTTATACAAAATGTAATATAAACCTTGTCTGAGTGCAGCCTTAGTGCTGCAGGAGGTGGGGAGCTCAGCTTCTAATGTCTGGGGGGGGTGACAGGTTCGCTTTAAGGATGTTGAAGCTGAGGAGCAACAGAGGGCTATACAAAATGGGACTGAAATGCCTTCCATTGTTATGGCAATTAAACAAGAACGTACCCAAGATCCTCGACGTTATAATAAACCACGTGTAAGTGAGGTTGCCGTTGTTTTCCAAATTGATGATGGAGAGCCTCCTTTTCAAAGGGATATATTAGTCCATCTTAAGTCAGATGTGAACCATCGTCTGCTTCCTAAAACACAGCGCATCAGTATTTTGCATAGCAACCTTGATGCTCTTCTGTATCCATTATTTTTTCCAAGAGGTGATCAAGGGTGGCATGAAAATCTACAGCAGCAAGGTAATGTAACACGAATTACTCAAATGCAGTATTACAGTTTCCTTTTGTCTGTGCGACCTGAGTTTAACCCTATTCTAAACGGTGGCAAAGTTACTCAGCAGTACTTTATTGATGCATATGTTAAAATTGAAGGTAATTGCCTCAATTTTAAATGTATGAACCCAAAAAATCAGAAAGTGGAGGATTACTGTGTTCTTCAAGAACATTTAGTAAAGAAATCCATTGAAAAAGAAATTCCTATTGGGAAAACAGTTATTCTGCCATCGTCATTTGAAGGTAGTCCTCGGAACATGCAGCAACGTTACCAAGACGCAATGGCGATAGTGATAAAGTATGGAAGACCTGACATTTTTGTAACAATGACGTGTAATCCAAAATAGCCAGAAATTACAGAAAATCTAAAACCCTGGAAGCAAGTGGAACATAGGCCAGACTTAGTGGCCTGCATATTTCGATTGAAGCTCACCAGCCTTTTGAAAGATCTGAAAAATGGCCTTTTTTGGACAGTGGTAGCAATGGTACATGTCATTGAGTTTCAGAAACGAGGTCTCCCATATGCACATATACTTTCATCTTAGATGCGGAGTCTATGTTTTGGACAGAGGAAGATATTGACAATATAGTGTGGGCTGAAATTCCAGACCTAGAAAAATTCCCTGAACTATATGATATTGTCATCACTCATATGGCTCATGGTCCATGTGGTGAGGCCAATCCAAAAAGTCCATGTATGGAAAATGGGAAGTGAACGAAGGGATCTCCAAAACAGTTACAAGAGCATACTCTGAAAGATTTGGATGGGTATCCTTCATATCGGCGAACACACATTGAGAACATTGTGCACAAGAAAAGAATTATAAACAACTCATGGATAGTGCCATACAATCCTTATTTATCTAAACGCTATAATTGTCACATCAATGTTGAAATTTGTGCGTCAATAAAAAGTGTGAAATATCTCTTTATGTATATCTATAAGGGCCATGACAGAGCTAATGTGGAAATACAGCAAACAACAGTGAGTCATGATGAATCAACAAGTTTTCTTGACTCAAGATATGTCAGTGCTCCAGAAGCTGCTTGGAGAATATTTGCATTTCCTATGCATGCTCAGTCACATGCTATTATACGTTTAGCTGTCCATTTACCAAATCAACATCAGGTTTATTTTCATGAAAATTCTGCAGTTGAAGATGTGTTAAAAAGTTTAGGTTCGACGTCAACATTAATGGAATGGTTTTTGCTGAACCAACATGACAACAATGCAAGGCAGTATTTCTATCATGAGATTCCAAAGCATTATGTTTGGAATAAAGGTTGGAAGCCAAGACAACGAGAAGTTAGTAAAATTATTGGATGTATGTATACTGTAAGTGTCAAAGATCAAGAAAGATATTGCCTTAGTCTGTTACTGCTGCATGTGAAAGGTGCTACGAGTTATGAGTTTGTGAAAACAGTTAATGGAGTAGTGCATGATACATTTAAAGCTGCAGCTTTGGCTTTAGGACTTTTATTAGATGATAGTGTTTGGGCCTCAACCTTAGAAGATGCAGTTTTCTTAAATATGCCTTATCAACTTTGGCAATTGTTTGCATACATATGTGTATTTGGACCACCTACAAATCCCGCAGAACTTTGGACAAATTTTGAGGAACATCTAATTGAGGATTATTGCTTACGTCTTCATAATAAAAGTGGAGATTGTCAAAAATTAGAGTCTGTGGAGTCTACTGTTGGTCTACTAGGCATTGTTCCCACCTAGCCAGAATCCTACTCCACACTGATGAGGGGCAACACCCCGAAACAGCTGTCTGTGGATGGATACCTGGCCTTGGTATTCCCTTGTCATGTCTTTAAGCTTGTAAAGAGCTGGATATTGACTCAAAGGGCCACTTAATATGGTGGTTATCAGGGCTAGGTCCTTCACTAGAGGAAGATCTGGCTAGTCCTGTGTTGATACTCCTAAACGAGGCTCCACAGACTCTATTTGCATATTCAAAATTCCCAGGGGGCAGTGGGCCTAGGAATTCACTGTGTTGAGCACTTTAGCCTGTTGCTCGCAGTGTTTTCTTGAACTGGTCTCCCTGAGATCAGTGAATACTTTGTTTTGATTGTCAAAAATTGTCAGTCTTATGCTATGCGTGATGTCCAAAATGTGTTATTACTGCATGGGAAAACATTTTCAGACTTTATTTTGCCAAAGCCTTCTACTCATGTTCTACAACTTCAAGAGAATGATGAAGTAAATGAACTATTGTTGGAAGCACAGAAAGTCAATTCTTTAAATGAAGAACAACGTGTTGCTTATGATACAATTGTAACTGCCATAGAAAATCTATACGATGGAAGGGCAAAATGTTTCTTCATTGATGGTCCAGAAGGAAACCTACTTATATGAAGTTTTGATGCATCATGTTAGAGGGTTGGGAAAAGTTGTATTGCCATCAGCAACAACAGGAATTGCAGCAAATCTGTTACAAGGAAGTCGTACTATGCATTCTCTGTTTGGAATACCAGTTCCTGTGAATGAAATATCCGTTTCCAGAATCAAACAAGATACTTTTGCTGGAAAACAGTTACAAAATGCACATCTGTTGATACTTGATGAGTGTACTATGGCACCCAAATATGCTTTGACTGTAATTGACAGACTTCTTCGTGAAGTTATAACTTCAAATGTTGCAGAAAAGAATGACATTCCATTTGGAGGTAAAGTTTTTGTTATTGGTGGAGATTTTAGACAATGTCTTCCAGTTATAACAAATGGAACAAGAACAGATGTGATTGAGTCCAGCTTAAAAATGGCTGATCTTTGGCAACAGTTTACTAAACTACAACTCACTAACAACATGCGATCCTCAGACCCAGAGTATAGCAATTGGCTTCTCAAGCTTGGTAATGGTGATCTTATCAATGAATACAATCTTGGAGAAGATATTATTGAAATACCGGAAGACATGTTGTGTACTGCCTGCATTGTAACTTATGTTTTTGGACAACATATTGAAATTGATGTAAATGACCAAAGTAGTGTTGACAGAGCCTCTACCCATGCAATTCTGTGCCCCAAAAACGATGATGTGGCTTTGCTAAATGCCCATGTGATGGGTAGAATGTCTGGAGAGTATACTGTGTACACCAGTGATGATTCAGTGGATGTAGATAATGAAGAAGAACAAGAGCATTATCTGGTTGAATTTTTAAATAGTGTTACAACATCAGGAATGCCATCCCACAGACTTCAACTTAAAGTTGGGACAATTGTGAAGTTGCTGCGGAATCTTGATACAAAGAGTGGTCTATGTAATGGAACTAGGCTTATTGTAACTGGACTCCTTTCCCATGTTATTCAAGCAAGAGTCATCAGTGGATCAGCAAAAGGAGATGATGTCTGCATTCCATGCATAGACTTATGTCCTTCAGATACAGGTCTTCCATTTAGGCTTCGACGTCGGCAATTTCCAGTCAAACCAGCTTTTGCCATGACTATAAACAAGTTACAAGGCCAAACTTTACATCGTGTTGGCATATATTTACCGGAGCCAGTTTTTGGTCATGGACAACTGTATGTTGCATTTTCTCGGGTGAAAATGAGGTGCAATGTGAAGGTACAAGTCATCGAGACCCCTTTACAAGGACACTTGATTAAAGACAGTCCAAAAGCTTTCTCCAAAAATGTGGTCTACAAAAATATGTTAAGTTGATTTACACATAGATAGATAGGTTTATTTATAGAGATGAAAAAATGAAAGGCAGCACTTCCATCAAAATGCCCATGTGGATTTTATTCGTCCTAGGACGAATAAAATCCACATGGGCATTTTGATGGAAGTGCTGCCTTTCATTTTTTCATCTCTATAATTACCGGTGAAGTGGTAGGAGGGCCTTGCACCCGCTGTGTACAACTGTGCTGTTTCGTTTTTCTTCTTTTTTAGGTTTATTTATAGTTAGAAAGGAAAAAAGAAGAATATATCTAAATCTATAGATAATACATAGGCGGGCGTCACATGCTAGGATATATGCAAACATATCGCTGGAAAGTGCCTGATTTGGCATCGCTCCTACGATGTCGTTGCGTGTGACAGCACGATACGACTAGTGATAAATGGTCAGATCGTTATATCCAGATATGAGAACCGGACCTCATAACAGACGATGTTGGGTCATTGTATGAGCAGACTCTACGTGTCTAAATGATCTATATCATTAAGAAGTTGTGAAATTAGCGATGCCAAAATCTAGCACGTAGGCGTGCCAGGTATTCATCTGTGGCTCGCCTCCCCTGTTGTGATTTGTTAACCCTCATGCGTTCTGATTGGCTGGCGCCACATCAGCTATCATTGGTGGAAGCTCCTGCGTTACGATTGGTTGTCCCTTCACTGGGCCCCATTTTGGATGAGCTGTCACTTCAGCACCCTACACATACGTGCCGTCTGCACGATCAGATACCTTATTATTTTCAATTACGCGCCCACACAAGTGCGCAAAGCCAAAAAAGTGTAGTGTGGTATGGTCCGATATTGTGTGCAGATTCTCATACACCACACAAAGGAATATTGCTGTACACAGCGCACAAGGTTGCGGTACGCAACGCCCTTGGGTAATTGTCCTGTAGGCCACTTGCGGAGCGTAACAACATTCAATGTCGCTGTACGCGCAGTGACACGCCATAAACACTTCTGCGGCACCTACAGAACAATACCACAGGAAAGACAGGTACCCACAGAGACGAAGGTATGACCTGCATTACACGCCTCCACTTAGCGGTGTTTTCAAAGTAAATGGTAAAATTGTCTCAGACACTTGCCGGTTTCTACCTTTCGGTAGCGGCGTGTAAAGGTTTCCGTATATGAGTCTGTATTTGCATGTTTGGATTGAGACACACATCACAAGACAAGAGAAATCACATAGTGCCTGTTTGCACGCACATGTGACGCTGATATCCCTATCCTCCTTGTCCACCCCCCACTTCTCAGTGGGCAGCAGGGCCGGACTGGGACCAAAAAGCAGCCCTGGAAGACAAGTCCCACCAGCCCACATACTATATCACCCATCAGCCCCGATCAGTGAATTTTGCTTTTACATTATCGTGGCCCTCATCACTTTCTCAAAGAAGTTATCTGAAAATCTACATGTGAATGGTGCAGCAGAGGGAATAATCAACCCCAGCTCCATTTACATGGTGATCTTCAAAGCCACGTTTCCTGGGATTGTGGGGTCCCAGCGGTTAAATCCAGAGCGAAGGAAAGTCATCACCTGTATAGAAGAGACGTGATGACTCCATATTGGGGATAATTAATTTAAACAACAGTTAAATGCTGAAATTCACAAAGTCCAATACCACCTCTCTGACAACAGGACAGGAGAAGAGGTACTGTGGAGTGTTTATATACAGAATAATACAGATCCTGAGGATTACACCCAGTATACAGAACAGGAGAAGTGGTACTGTGCAGTGTATATATACAGAATAATACAGACACTGAGGATTACACCCAGTATACAGGGCAGGAGAAGTGGTACTGTGCAGTGTATATATACAGAATAATACAGATACTGAGGATTACACCCAGTATACAGGACAGGAGAAGTGGTACTATGCAGTGTATATATACAGAATAATACAGATACTGAGGATTACACCCGGTATACAGGACAGGAGAAGTGGTACTGTGCAGTGTATATATACAGAATAATACAGATACTGAGGATTACACCAAGTATACAGGACAGGAGAAGTGGTACTATGCAGTGTATATATACAGAATAATACAGATACTGAGGATTACACCCAGTATACAGGACAGGAGAAGTGGTACTGTGCAGTGTATATATACAGAATAATACAGATCCTGAGGATTACATCCAGTATACAGGACAGGAGAGGTGGTACTGTGCAGTGTATATACTGAGGATTACACCCAGTATACAGGACAGGAGAAGTGGTACTGTGCAGTGTATATATACAGAATAATACAGATACTGAGGATTACACCCAGTATACAGGACAGGAGAAGTGGTACTGTGCAGTGTATATATACAGAATAATACAGATACTGAGGAGTACACCCAGTATACAGGACAGGAGAAGTGGTACTGTGCAGTGTATATATACAGAATAATACAGATACTGAGGATTACACCCAGTATACAGGACAGGAGAAGTGGTACTGTGCAGTGTATATATACAGAATAATACAGGTACTGAGGATTACACCCAGTATACAGGACAGGAGAAGTGGTACTGTGCAGTGTATATACACAGAATAACACAGAACCTGAGAATTACACCCAGTATACAGGACAGGAGAAGTGGTACTGTGCAGTGTATATATACAGAATAATACAGATACTGAGGATTACACCCAGTATACAGGACAGAAGAAGTGGTACTGTGCAGTGTATATATACAGAATAATATAGACACTGAGGATTACACCCAGTATACAGGACAGGAGAAGTGGTACTGTGCAGTGTATATATACAGAATAATACAAATACTGAGGATTACACCCAGTATACGGGACAGGATAAATAGTACTGTGCAGTGTATATATACAGAATAATACAGATGCTGAGGATTACACCCAGTATACAGGAGAAGTGGTGCTGTGCAGTGTATATATACAGAATAATACAGATACTGAGTATTACACCCAGTATACAGACAGGAGAAGTGGTACTGTGCCTACTGCCCCTCTGTTCCCCTGTTTCTGTCCTTCTGTCCCTCTGTCCCCGTTTCTGTCCTTCTGCCCATTTGCCCCCCTGTTTCTGTCCTTCTGCCTCTCTGTCCTCTTCGCTTCCGTCCCCCTGTGCCTCTGTCCTCTTCTCCTCGGTCCCCCTGCGCCTCTGTCCTCTTCTCCTCCGTCCCCCTGCGCCTCTGTCCTCTTCTCCTCCGTCCCCCTGCGCCTCTGTCCTCTTCTCCTCCGTCCCCCTGCGCCTCTGTCCTCTTCTCCTCCATCCCCCTGCGCCCCTGTCCTCTTCTTCTCCGTTCCCCTGCGCCTCTGTACTCTTCTCCTCCGTCCCCCTGCGCCCCTGTCCTCTTCTTCTCCGTCCCCCTGCGCCTCTGTCCTCTTCTCCTCCGTCCCCCTGCGCCCCTGTCCTCTTCTTCTCCGTTCCCCTGCGCCTCTGTACTCTTCTCCTCCGTCCCCCTGCGCCCCTGTCCTCTTCTTCTCCGTCCCCCTGCACCTCTGTCCTCTTCTCCTCCGTCCCCCTGCGCCCCTGTCCTCTTCGCCTCCGTCCCCTCACATGGCCTCCGGACTGCTGGGGGGGGGTGCTAGCAGAGAGTTTTGCGGACCGGGGGGGGAAAGCGTTTGCACACTCACCGCGGTGCGTCTGCTGTAAGGAGGAGGAGAGGAGGGGTGGGGGGAGCTGCAGAACAGAAAGCCCCATCCTCCCTCCTCTCCGGCCGATGCGGGCAAAGTGCCCAGGGGGCGGGCAAAGTGCCCCTCATGCCGGGGGGGGGGCCCGGGGCAATCGCCACCCCTGCCCCCCCGCCAGCTACGCTACTGGGTGAGACGGAGGGGCGCAGCCGCAGGGACAGTAACCCACCACCCACGCCGCGCGTCCTCCTGACCTGATGACTGCAGGTGGGAATGCGCCCTGCACAAGATGGCGCCCTAGGCGATCGCCTAGGGTCGCCTAGCTGTCGTCCCGGCCCTGTACACTTATATGTATATATATATAACACATCCATATGTACTCACACATATCCATATATACACACACACATCCATATGTACACAAACATACAGTACACACACCTGTTGTATGTACACACATACAGTATACAGTACATACACACACATATACATGGAGAGGGAGGGAGATACATGGTCTTAAAGTGTTCTGCTGCCTGGGTCACAGTTATCCATCCAGGACAGGACTCTGATCAGTGATCTGTCGCTCTGCCTGTGAGACTGTTGGCAGTTGTTTGACACTTCACAGATAGGAGGGAAGGGGGGTAGGTCGGGGGCTCGCAGTGAAAGTTAAAACAACTGCCATAAATCCTCTGTGGATGGAGACCGCAGCCACCAGACTTAATGCAGACATCTGCTCACTATGCAGTAACCTCTGGCCTGGAGGCAAAATACTCCCCCTTACCTCCCAGGATGGAGGAGCCCACTTAGGAGATGAAGCTGGACACGAAGGAGATCTGACAGTGCAGGAACTGCATGGCCCCGGGCCCCCGGTTAGCAGCTTGTACAGCAGGCTGGGTCAGGGAGGCATACAGCAGCAGGAGCCGCTGAGGAGTTGAGGTGACATACTCCTCCTCCAAGAAGCGGCTGCAGGAACAGGGCCACAAAGAAGCTCCTCTGCCGGAAACACCTCGGCGGCTACTGTGCAGCTCCCTGGCTGTGCCCAGCCGGCGGGCGCAGAAAGATTTAAAGGGGCCGGTGACCTCTTAAAGGTAAAGACTGGCCGCAACGGCCCAATTCCCGTTCAGCCCACCGGGAAAACTC
>JARQOC010002401.1:0-25799 GCA_033576535.1 Allobates femoralis | reverse complement strand
AATTATATCATATTGATGTTGAACGTGGCACTTCAGCTCTGAGTACTGTCGTCTTCAGGGCTCAAGAAGTCTTGTGAAATCCAGTTCCTATTAAACTTTATTAGAGTAAGCCTGTCTGCATTCTCTGGAGTAAGACGTGTCCTGGTATCAGTTATGATACCCCCAGCGGCACTGAAAACCCGCTCTGATGTCACACTAGCTGCAGGGCATGCCAGCACCTCCAAGGCATACAACGAGAGCTCTGTCCAAGTGTGGAGCTTGGAGACCCAGTAATTAAACGGGACTGCGGCATCAGTCAGGAAGCAGGTACTGTCACTTAAGTATTCTTGTACCATGTTGGTAAGTTTCTGTCTCCGAGAGATGGTTACTGGAGCAACATGGCGCTGCAGGTTCGATGGCTTATTGAACATAGCCCACTTTGCGGACATCTTTCCAGCATCTCTTCTGGACAGCGTGGATGATTGTGCCCCGACCAAAGGCTGCTGTTGCACAGAGTTGCTAACCATGGGCAGAGTGTTGTCTGACGGTGATATTCGAAGCATATTATCCACAAGAACCCTCTTGAAATAGTCAATTGTCAAGCCACGTGGTGACTGAAACAGCAGCGAGGTGAATTTATCTTTATAACGTGGGTCCAGAAAGGTGGCCAACCAGTAGAGGTCGTTGTGCAATATGTTAACCACTCGTGGGTCTTCTAGCAGACAAGTCAACATGAAGTGAGCCATGTGTCCTAAGCTGCATAGAGTCATGTCTTCAGTGTCCTCAGAACGATGTTCAATACCCATTGTATCCGCAAAGTCTGTCTCCGCCTCCTCCTCTCCAGGCCACCCATGGTGGACAGACACAAAGCTGGGGTTGTGAGTACCATCTGGGTTGACATCGGCACCAACAAAAAATAAATCCTCTTCATCGTCTTGCTCCTGTTCCTCCTCAGGAGCCATAGTTGCCTGGTCATACTGGCTCTGCTGGCTAGGTACTGCGCTGTTTAAATCTGGCTCCATAGCCATCTGCTGGGCTCTCAATGCTTCATTTTTCTGATTAATGAGGGATTCTTTCAGCAGACACAGCATGGGTATAGTGACACTGATGATGGACTGATCACCGCTCACCAGTTTTGTGCAGTAGTCAAAATTATCAAGAACCTCAGATGTGTCAGCGATCCACACCCACTCCATTGTACTAATATGTCGTGGCTGACTGCCGGTCTGACGGGCATGTTGCAACTGATACTCGGATATTGCCCTCTGCTGCTCATTGATCCTCGATAACATATGGAATGTCGAGTTCCATCGTGTCGGCATGTCACAAATGAGTCTGTGGTTGGGCAAATTCAATTGCTTTTGAAGCAATGAAAGTTTTCCAACCGCTGTTGACGAATGACGAAAATGTGCACAAACTCGACGCACCTTCTCCAGTAGGTCACATAGCTCTGGGTATGTACGCAGGAATTTCTGCACTACTAGATTCAGCACGTGAGCCATGCAAGGCACGTGCACAAGGTTTCCGAGCTTTAGTGCAGCCACTAGGTTACGACCATTGTCGCTCACCACGAGACCGGTCTGGAGTTGGAGTGGGGATAGCCACTCATCTGTCTGTTCCTTCAGACCTTTCAACAGCTCTACTGCAGTGTGCGGTGTGTGACCTAAACAGATCAGCTTCAGCAGAGCCTGTTGGCGTCTTGCTGAAGCACTGCAGCAAACCTCCCAACTTGGCCGTGATGTTGAGGGCAATTGAGGATTGGTCGAGGAAGCGGAAGATGGGGTAGTGGACATATAGGATGATGCAGAGACCCTGAATGAGGTTGTGCCAGCTATCCGTGGCGTGGGTAGGATGTTTGATGTTACACTAACATCGTTTGGCACACTCTCCACAACGTTGATCCAATGCGCGGTGAGCGAGATGTACCGGCCCTGTCCTGAACTGCTTGTCCACGTGTCCGTAGTAAGGTGTACTTTCCCGGTTACAGCGTTGGTGAGGGCACGCTTGAGGTTGTTAATGACATGCTCATGTAACGCGGGGACGGCACAACGTGAAAAGTAGTGGCGGCTTGGAACCGAGTAGCGTGGTACTGCCACAGCCAAAAGCTCACGGAAAGAGTCTGTACCCACAAGCCTAAACGGCAACATCTCGACTGCTAACAACTTAGCTATCTGGGCATTTATTTTTTTGGCTAATGGGTGGGAAGAGTGGTATTTCTGCTTCCTTTCGTACAGCTGTGTCACTGATAACTGTAAGGATGTTGATGACCGAGAACTGTCTGCACTCGTGTTCAGTCTCTCTGCAACCGCTGCTTGTGATGAGTACATATCAGCTGGACCAGCTTCAGCAACACTTGATTGTGACGGACGTATCTGAGTTACCGTCGCAGTCTTTGGGTCAGATGACACTGTTGTGGAAGGCTGCACTTTTGACCACTGAATAGGGTGCTGACCAGCCATGTGCTTCCGCATACTGCTGGTGCTCTGGTTTCCTTTCCCGTGGCCTCTGCTTAGCCTTGCATGGCAGATGGTACAGATGACCACATTTTCTTGAGAAGGCCCATCTTTAAAAAATTTCCACACAGTGGCTGACCGACCTCTAGGCTTGACTGTACTCCCTGAGGGATTACTGAGGCCCACATTTGAAACATTTTGTCCAACAGTTGACAAATTTTGAGCCACAGTGGACACATTTTGGGCAACAGTGGTGACTCTTTCAGTTCTGGTGGGAGGAGTAGGCCTTGGTGCCTTTGTTGGTGGGACATACACACTTTCTTCCTCCGTGCTGCTCTGCTGGCTCTGCATCGCAACATTCCACGTGGGATCAGTTGTCTCATCATCAACCCCTTCCTCTTCTAAATCTTCCCGATAACAAGATAGATTTTGCTCCCCAGATGACAAGTGTGTCACTGTCTCATCATCATCATCCTCCAACTCCTGAGACGGTCTAAGACTTTGCTGAAAGACAAGTTCATGTGGCCGGGGTGTCTCTAAAACTTGTCCATGATTGGACAATTCTTCGTCAAGTATCTCATCTACTACGGAGTCTGGCAAACCGGATTCATGTAAAGGATTATATGTACCAAATAAGTCATCTGAGTGACCCATGTCTGTGTCAACATTTTCATGGGGCTGCTGTTGGTCTGAGGAACTGTGAAGAGGTTGTGGATTAGATGACCCAGCATGGTATGTACCAACAGTAGACACAGTGCTCAAGGAACCTTGAGTGCTGCAAGAACCTGTTGTTGAGGTCTTGTCTGCCAGCCAAGACGTTAGATGCTGTTCGTCTTCCGGCCTCAATACTCGTTTACTTTCCTGACGGGGAAAGTTAGACAGGAGGAACGATCGATCAATCCTCGTCTGTCTGCCCGAACTGGTGGATAGTTGGCCACGACTACCAATGCCTGTACCTCTTCCTGTCCCTTAGCAAGACTTTTTTTGGGATTTGGTTTTTTGTGTGACATTTTATAATTTCTGGTGGCTTTCTGGGGGCTTGTAAAACAAGTAGCAGGTACTATTTCGTGAAAGGTACACACTAGAGGCTAAGATATATTAAGACAGATGGAAGGTAACGTGCGAGCTGCAGGCAGGACACCGTACAGCAACGCACTGTCACAGGAAAAAATTGTTTAGTACGCACAACCAGGCACACTTAGGCTGCGGTGCTGGCTGCGTGCAAGTTTACAAGTACCGTGCGAGCTGCAGGCAGGACACCGTACAGCTACGCACTGGCACAGGAAAAAATTGTTTAGTACGCACAACCAGGCACACTTAGGCTGCGGTGCTGGCTGCGTGCAAGTTTACAAGTACCGTGCGAGCTGCAGGCAGGACACCGTACAGCAACGCACTGGCACAGGAAAAAATTGTTTAGTACGCACAACCAGGCACACTTAGGCTGCGGTGCTGGCTGCGTGCAAGTTTACAAGTACCGTGCGAGCTGCAGGCAGGACACCGTACAGCTACGCACTGGCACAGGAAAAAATTGTTTAGTACGCACAACCAGGCACACTTAGGCTGCGGTGCTGGCTGCGTGCAAGTTTACAAGTACCGTGCGAGCTGCAGGCAGGACACCGTACAGCTACGCACTGGCACAGGAAAAAATTGTTTAGTACGCACAACCAGGCACACTTAGGCTGCGGTGCTGGCTGCGTGCAAGTTTACAAGTACCGTGCGAGCTGCAGGCAGGACACCGTACAGCTACGCACTGGCACAGGAAAAAATTGTTTAGTACGCAGAACCAGGCACACTTAGGCTGCGGTGCTGGCTGCGTGCAAGTTTACAAGTACCGTGCGAGCTGCAGGCAGGACACCGTACAGCTACGCACTGGCACAGGAAAAAATTGTTTAGTACGCACAACCAGGCACACTTAGGCTGCGGTGCTGGCTGCGTGCAAGTTTACAAGTACCGTGCGAGCTGCAGGCAGGACACCGTACAGCTACGCACTGGCACAGGAAAAAATTGTTTAGTACGCAGAACCAGGCACACTTAGGCTGCGGTGCTGGCTGCGTGCAAGTTTACAAGTACCGTGCGAGCTGCAGGCAGGACACCGTACAGCTACGCACTGGCACAGGAAAAAATTGTTTAGTACGCAGAACCAGGCACACTTAGGCTGCGGTGCTGGCTGCGTGCAAGTTTACAAGTACCGTGCGAGCTGCAGGCAGGACACCGTACAGCTACGCACTGGCACAGGAAAAAATTGTTTAGTACGCACAACCAGGCACACTTAGGCTGCGGTGCTGGCTGCGTGCAAGTTTACAAGTACCGTGCGAGCTGCAGGCAGGACACCGTACAGCTACGCACTGGCACAGGAAAAAATTGTTTAGTACGCAGAACCAGGCACACTTAGGCTGCGGTGCTGGCTGCGTGCAAGTTTACAAGTACCGTGCGAGCTGCAGGCAGGACACCGTACAGCTACGCACTGGCACAGGAAAAAATTGTTTAGTACGCACAACCAGGCACACTTAGGCTGCGGTGCTGGCTGCGTGCAAGTTTACAAGTACCGTGCGAGCTGCAGGCAGGACACCGTACAGCTACGCACTGGCACAGGAAAAAATTGTTTAGTACGCAGAACCAGGCACACTTAGGCTGCGGTGCTGGCTGCGTGCAAGTTTACAAGTACCGTGCGAGCTGCAGGCAGGACACCGTACAGCAACGCACTGGCACAGGAAAAAATTGTTTAGTACGCAGAACCAGGCACACTTAGGCTGCGGTGCTGGCTGCGTGCAAGTTTACAAGTACCGTGCGAGCTGCAGGCAGGACACCGTACAGCAACGCACTGGCACAGGAAAAAATTGTTTAGTACGCACAACCAGGCACACTTAGGCTGCGGTGCTGGCTGCGTGCAAGTTTACAAGTACCGTGCGAGCTGCAGGCAGGACACCGTACAGCAACGCACTGGCACAGGAAAAAATTGTTTAGTACGCACAACCAGGCACACTTAGGCTGCGGTGCTGGCTGCGTGCAAGTTTACAAGTACCGTGCGAGCTGCAGGCAGGACACCGTACAGCAACGCACTGGCACAGGAAAAAATTGTTTAGTACGCAGAACCAGGCACACTTAGGCTGCGGTGCTGGCTGCGTGCAAGTTTACAAGTACCGTGCGAGCTGCAGGCAGGACACCGTACAGCTACGCACTGGCACAGGAAATTTTTTGTGGAAAAATGGCACCAAAATTATTTGGTAGACTAGTGCCAAAAATAAGAAAAAGCTTAGGATTACAGCTCTGCGGAAAGCTGGGTGAACTAAGCTCTGAGGATGGTGCTGGATTCACTGTAAGGCTGCTCCTATCTCCCTTCCTTACAGTCCTGTACAGCAATCCTCCGTCCTGGTAGTTCTGAAAAGAACTTTTGGGTTATGTGTGAGGAATCTTGACTCCTACACTCCGTCCTGTTAGTTCTGAAAAGAACTTTTGGGTTATATGTGAGTCCTACACTGCCTAACTGTCCCTAGATCTGCTCCAAGTCTCCCTGCACTAGGTCAGCTCTTCTCAGCAATGTGCCCAAAATGGCGGGGGCAAGCCTTATATACTGCCTTGCCTGTCATACATCACGATGGACAGCAGCCAATCATAGTCCTGACACAACCAAAGCTGCTATGCCATTACTGACTATGATTGGCTATCTTCACAAGTTTTCTGACCTAACACGCAATGCTGACTAGTAACATAAAAGATTCTGGATTCGCGAGTCCCGAATAGAGAATACAGGACTCGGAATCGCAGACTCGCTAGGATTCGGACTCGTAGACTCGCTCAGACTCGCTGCTGTTTGGGAGATTCAAGCTATATAGCGATGTGATAGAGCGAGTCTAGCGAGTCTAGCGAGTGAGAGAAAGTAAACTATGACAAAACTAAGATTGCCATTCACTTGCATTGGACTCGTTACTGAGCGAGTATTCGCTAAAAGACTCGCCGATTCCCGAGTCCAGCGAGTCCCTTAAGAATCGCCGAGTAACGAGTCCTAGCGAGTAGACTCGCTCATCCCTAATTGCAATCATTTTCAGGAAGAAACTGAGTATTATCTGACAGAATTGCAGGGGTGTCAATACTTTTGGCCAACACTGTAGAATAAAGAAGTAGAAAGCAGTACAAGAATAGTTCCTATTTTTATTTTTGCACGCTTCACCACGCAAAATTTGTGATAGGATGGATTTATTTGGGTTTTATGTTATGCTGCTATCACACAGTATAATGCTATTTTTTATCATTTATTTTAATAATTTATAATATTAAAATAATTTATAATTGTATTTTTTCTAATACATGTTTTTCCGCCGCCATATTTTTAGCGCTATAATTATTCTTTTTCTGACGTGCAAGGCTGTATAAGGGCTTTTTTTTTTTGCCCAATGCTTTAGAAATTTTTTTAATTCAATTTTGGGAAACATAACATTATTTGATCTCTTTTTATTCAGCTTTTTCAAATGAAGAATGAGAAGAAAACAGTAATTCACTTATTATTTTTATATACCGTATATACTCGTGTATAAGCCGACCCGTGTATAAGCCGACCCCCCTACTTTTGCCCCCAAAATCTGGGAAAACCTATTGACTCGTGTATAAGCCGAGGGTGGACCCCAGCACAGGTATACAGCCCCCAGCAGTGTGGTATACAGCAGCCTCCCCAGTGGTATATACAGCCCCAGTGGTAGTATCCAGCAGCCCCAGAGGTATATACAGCCCCAGTGGCAGTATCCAGCAGCCCCAGAAGTATATACAGCCCCAGTGGTAGTATCCAGTAGCCCCAGAGGTATATACAGCCCCAGTGGCAGTATCCAGCAGCCCCAGAAGTATATACAGCCCCAGTGGTAGTATACAGTAGCCATAGAGGTATATACAGCCCCAGTGGTAGTATACAGTAGCCCCAGAGGTATATAAAGCCCCAGTGGTAGTATCCAGCAGCCCCAGAAGTATATACAGCAGCCCCAGAGGTATGGCTTATATTGGCAGCCAGCCTACTTACATACACATACCCATACATACACACATATATACACACACACACACACACACACACATACACATATATACACATACACACACACATGCACACAGCTTCCTACCTTGTCCTCCCGTTCTGCAGTGCGTTCCGGTGTCCTCCGTGCTCCGTTCCCGCTCTGCTGGGCCTTGTGGTTCCTCCTGGTTCCTCCTCCTTCGGTTCCATCATGGGGGCTGCCATCTTGCTTCTTCTCTCCGCCCCTGGCCAGTGATGTCAGAGCAGGCCGCGCTGTGATTGGCTAGCACCCGTGACATGTGAACATGCTGTGGAGGCGCGGACTCCCGGCAACCCGCACCGCAGCTCCAAAGACGCTGCGGACGGGTTACGCATAGTGAGGATGGGATTTCTTGAAATCTCATCCACTATGCTATTACTGTACGATGCAGCGTTTTGGATGCAGCGGCAAGACGCTGCGTCCAAAACGCTGCGTACACTGATCGTGTGCACGCACCCTTAAAAATCAAACAGTGCAAAATTTTTAATGAAACTGATTTACAAAAATCATTTTTAGGCCTATACATGCATGGAGATAAAAAAACTGTCCTTTTTATACCCTTTGATCATGGGATCAGGTCGCATATGTCCCATGAAATCTAAATTCATGTTTATGTTCACACCTGCACAGCTGAGGAGTAACACAGCACTCTCCTACATGTTAATCCCCATACTGTGGTCTCATCAGCCCAGAGATCTACAGCGCTGGCATAATGGACGTACAGTATCATTAATCTTCACTATCCAGGTGAGTTGTGCTATAAAAGATTTATTACAATTAGCGGTTCAATGGAGCACAGGTGTGTTTCCTATATTTATGGAGTAGAGATGCATATGTGGACATACATTTATGCTTGCTTTTAATGTGTGCATTTAATTATCAGCATGATTATTATTCTACATAAACTCGGTGGGTGGGATTGGAAATCTCTAAGTAAACAGCAGTTATCCAATCTGTTACAGTGGACCTGCTATCCAAAGGTGGCATCTCGGCGCCTATTAAGATACTGCGCTTGTATACAGCGTAATATTTCCAAAGTGTTAAAGTAAAATCAATGTTATTAGCAGTGGAAATAGCGCGAAATGTGGGACCCCAAATTACCACTAAGTACCACCCAAATAACTTCACCAATTAATTGAACTGTAAATAAATTGATGGCAAGCATGTAATTAACATTGGGGTGTGTTAATTGCTACGAGCAATTTATCAACAAGCATTTAGGAGGCAAATCATACAAGCTCCAGCAGGTTTACGCTAATTGTCATGTTGAAAAGCAAATAGGTTTGTATTTGGGACATTTTTAAATTAACCCTTAGAGAGCTGGGTTGTGTTCTGTTGTGGTAATGGCACCACTAGCTCAGAATGTGCTTTGGGAAGGTCATTCTACTTTATAGAATCAAAGGACAAATAAAAAAGCTAAAAACCAGCACTGCCTATTGTCAGTGTGCAGTACAAAGAGTACATATGCACATATTAATTTCTAACTGTACTTTAAAAATGAGATATTTAGCAATTGACCAATTCTTTGAGCCACCTTGCCATGTCACGGCAATCTCGGAAAGTGCAGTCCTACTCTACTTTTTTTAAATATTTTTTGTGCCTTATGGCCTCCTAAATAGAATAAAAGCATGACCATATTAATGCCACATGTACCTGAAACATTTCTGAACCACTCCCATGGCGCCAAAAGGGCAAATGCGGATAAAGGCAGATCAGGCCTGGACATGTGTAGCAAATGCTACAAACATCCGGACATTATCAGATGTGACCCCCACACTGCCAAACCAGCAGATAATGAATGAAGGCGGGGCAGGTCCAGATAAATGTGCATGGAATCAAATAGAGCCTATGGGAAGGGTGGAGCAGCTGTGAGAGAACTGCTGCCTATGTCAATCACAGTAAAGACAGAAAGAATGGCAAACTAAACCAAGTTCGCAAGGCAAGAAGTGGGGGTCAGCCACCAACCAATAACAAATTAAAAAAAGACAAAAATTCAGCACTGCCTATGGTCAGCATACAGTACAAAAAGTGTATATGCAAATATTAATTTCTAACTGTGCTTTAAAATGAGATATTTAGCAAACAATTGATCAATTCTTTGAGCCACCCTGCCACGTCACGGCAATCTCAAATAGGGCTTTTTGGCTTTTTTTTATTTAGAATCAAAGGACTTCTCTGATATTTACTCTTTCCATACACTAAAGGTATCTGGACTTTGCTGCTGAGACTTCCAGGTTGTGTCTGCAGAGTAATCGATGACTGGTGGAGCAATATGAAAGGGGTTGTCCACTACTAGTACAACCCCTTATGATTCCACATGTCTGCACCAGGTAAAATAATAAAGTCTGTACTCACCTCCTGTGCTGGTGCCTTCCTAGCAGTGTCGGTAATTGTGCTCACAGGGCTCACCTGACAATGTGACATCACAAGAGCCCACCATCCAATCACGGCCAACTTCTGTCTCTATGCTTTTGGACAAAGGAGTTAATTAACAGGAAGTGAGTGCTATGGCTGCTGCTCACTTCCTGTTGATTGCTCCTGTGTTCTTAGGCATTGAGAGAGGAGCCGGTAGTGATTGGACCCGCGGCTTGCATGACATCACAACGTCAGGTGAGTCCCATGAACACGATTTCCAACACCGCTGTGAAGACGCCAAGTATGGGAGGTGAGTATAAGTGTGGCACCCCAGAGTCACAGTGCCACAGTGTCACCATTGCTAGGTGTCACCAGAGAGCAGTAAGGTGTATTCCACTCAGGCAACACACAAACAAGACCAAAACCTCCAGGCAAGAGGGGGAAGCCAAGCCCGGCTTCAGGGTGGGCTCCCCTATATATTCTGGTCTGAGGAGCAACAATTGCAGTGCAGTTCCTAGGAGGACTGCAAAGAGTTCAGTTCAGCTCCTGGGAGGGCTGTGAAGAGGACAGGTTCTGTGCAAACTGAAGACCAGACCTGGGTGTAAGTGAGCTGTGCCAGGCTCATCCCAAGGTCCACTGCTGAACACCAGACCTAAGGCTAGGGTCTGAGGAAGGAGGAGAGAGATAGAAACCTACCAGGAGGGGGTGCATCACCCGTGCTTCCCCTCCGCAGAGGAACACCACAAGAACGGACACCGAAGTCTGAGACTGTGCAGGTTCAGACACACCGACAGTCAACACGGGAAAGTGGGGGACTCCAGATTCTCCAGCTACCCAGTGCCAGGGACACAGCAACATATAGAATCCAGAAACACTGACTTCCCGGGTGGGGTGGAAAAGTGAAGGACTCGAGTTACCTGTTATACTGGTAGACCCAGACAGAGACAGGGTCGGCAGCCTAGCTGAAGCAATTGCAGGGCCACTACGCAAACACAGCAAGGAAGCAAATACGACCCGGTCTGGTGAGAAATACCCTGAACTGCATTCCAGACTCCAGGGACAGCTTGTAACATCTGCTTAAACTCCAATTAACAGACTGAGAAACGGCTATCAGGAGTCTGTGTGTATTAATTACGTCTAATGCCCTGTGCCCTGTAATGGAGCTCTATACTTGCAGCATCACAGAAAAGTCCCATCTGAGGAGTCACAGCCTGTCAGCCCTGCACACTGACTGGAAAAGCTGCAGCAAAGTAAGTGACTGTGTGAATCATCATCCTTCACAAAGCCCCATCCAAACCATCCCTCCTGCCCTGGGGACCCTCCAGCCCTATCCGAGGAGGGTTTTCCATCCACGATGCCCCAAGTCACCGTCCCCAGCAGGAGTATGACAGCGGTGGTTTTATTAACCACATAACCCAGGTGGCGTCACAACAAATCATCCCTTGTAAATATCCCCTTTTTAGACTGATCCCAGGCCACGGGAACGGGTCACGACTACCGTGATATCCCAGAGAGACAGCGCCGGCCCGGTTCCCAAGTACCCCATAGCCTGGGGGTGCATCATAAGCTTTTTTATTTTACCTGGGGGAAACAAGTTGAAAAAGAAGAAATTGTCATAGTAGTAGACAATTCCTTTAAAATGATTAAACTGGGGTCAGAACCAGACAAGAACTAGTGCACGACACAATCAGAATCCAAGATGAAAGTCAGACAGACATCAATTCAGATTCTGGGAGAGATAGGGAGAACAGTCAATCAGACTTCCATGTTTCCATGTACAAGTTCTATCCAATATTCTTCATGGAAAGAACACATAATCACTATAATCTATAGAGGTGTTCATATGTCCTTGCTTCTTTGCCTACCGAGTGGTCTGCAAAAAAGACATTTCTGTTTTTGATCTGGGTCACAGATCAAAATTAGCCACACAAACCGGTGGGGCTGATTAATCAACTGAGATGAATCGTTCTTCAAAATGCTGCGCACAGTTCATAAATTTGGTGCAAATTATGAAATGCCCTTTTTTTTCTGTATTTTACAGTTTTTTGTTACTTTAAGGCCCCATTCACACACTGCTTTTTTTGCTGCATATTTTTAAGCACAAGCTCATCACAAACCAGGAGTGGGTGAATAAACATATAAGTGGAGCACTTGTTTCCATTAGACCTTTCCTCTGAGTGTGCCACTCCCGGTTTCGATTGTTCCACTCCTGGCTTTTTTTGAGCTTGTGCGTAAAAATACGCTGCAAAAAAAGCAGTGTGTGAATGGGGCCTTAAGCACCAAAATCACATTTGTCTAATTTCAAACCAAGTAAAAAATTCAGCTACACCCCTTAATGTAGGCAGAGGATGGAGTAATATGCGGCAACACCCCCTCACCCCCCCCCAAGAAAATTACATTTGGTAAAAGTTGAATTTCTTGAATTTGTCAAAGATCTGGATAAGCAAAATTGTTGAGGAAATACAAAAAAAAACAAATGATAGATAGCTGCCTTCTCCTCTCATGTGCTCTCACCTTTTAAGCTGTCTTCTCCCTGTGCGCTCTCCCCCCTGTATGCGGTCTTACTCACCCTGTCCTGTCTTCTCCCTTCTGTGCTCTCACCTTTGATCTGTCTCCTCCCTGTGCGCTCTGTCTCTCCCTCGTGTGCTGTCTCCGGCCCCCCTGTGTGCTCACCCCTCCCCTGTGCACTCTCCCTTTCCCCTGTATACTCTATTCTGCCCCTGTTTACTCTCTTCTATCCCCTGTGTGCTTGATCCCCTGTGCTTTGTCTCTTCCCCATTGTGCACTGTTCCTTCTGTGGTGTCCACAGATGGTGGTGGCATGACTCATAGATGGTGGTGGCATGATGCGTACACTGGGTCATGCCACCATCTTTGTATACCGAGGTGTCCAAAGATCGCTGCCTGAGTAAGTGCGTATGCGTGGCAGGTATATGCATGTGCACTTACTCAGGTGGTGATATATCAGTGGAGGCTGCAGGGGACAGAGGCTGCAGTCTCAGGTAGCGGTGGTGTAAGTTGGTGGCGGATGTGGGTGGCTGCAGCACCACTGTCGGTACCGTGCAATGTGCCTAAACCACCAGTGGGTGCCATATTTACACACCCCTCACTTGAGTGTGCAAATATGGAAGCCACATTTGGATGCCAAAAGTGACAATGTGGCGCCCCATATGGTCAGTCGTCACAGAGGGGTATTGCACTCGTAAAAGTGGTGTAATCTGTAAAGCTGCAAGTGGATACTAGGCTGGTGGGTGGGACCCATTCTTGCACTCCCACATTAGAGTAGTGGTGGGAGGTTACTCCTGGGAGGGAGATATATTCACCTCTAGAGGGAGTCAAAGAGTAGTAGTAGTCGGAGGAGAGTTGGAGAGGAGTTGAGGAGGAGTGTGGAGCGAGGTGGAAGGTTAACCCGGACAGCTCCACGCTCATCCGGAGGGGAGAAGAGAGAGGATCCTGAGGGGATCCTGAGAGGGGGAGCCTGATGCATGAGTCTGGGCCCTAGAGAGAAAGGGGGAACCCTAGCGTGGAGCGACCATACTTCAGGGAATTCCCCAGTCCACCACTGGAACGCTGGACCCGAGGAAATGGCCAGAGTCCACCTCTGAAGTCGTCAACCGGCTGCTGCGGTCTGTTCACCGGCTGCGGCACCCTGCCAGGCAGAGTGGTCTGCCTGATTCCTCACCACGAGGGAGGGGAGCCCCAAGTCTACCTTTAAGAAGCCACTGGGTATAGACTCATCCTAGGCGGGGAAGAAAGGACACGGGCTCGACAACAACACAGTGCAATTAGGTAACTTTACACTGTGCAGTGTCTCTTCCCTCCCTGTGTTCTCTCTCTGCCCCCCTGTTGTACTGTCTTTGCCCCCCTGTGCAATCTCTTTGCCCCTCTGCGCTTTCTATGCCCTCCTGTGTGTCACGTCGCCATCAGTGGACATCTGGGTGTTCAATGACCGCGGCAACCTGACTACTAAGTGCGCATACTCACACCTAGTGCATGCATGCACACTTGCTCAGGCCGCTGCCATCTTTGGACACTCAGGTGTCCAAAGATGGCAGCGCTTGACTAAGTGTACATGTGCGGGCATGCACACTTACTTAGGCTTCGATCAGTGCACACTTGGGTGTGCAAATATGGCTGCCGCCAGTGCGTGGTAGGATGACAACATGATGCTGGAAGGTGATGACAGATGGGACAGGATGTTTATGTAAGTAGATTTGAGAAAGTCACTGGTAAAACAATAAAGGCAAAAACTGACAAGACTAAAAAGTGATGAAAATCTGATCTAAAACACTGAGTAAATTGTGTTTTTTTTTCACACAAGAAGAATCATTGACATCTGTATGAGATCTAAACCACATAAAGTAATAGTATATGCCATAGCGGGTACATCAAAGACACCTTTAATAGAGTACGGGAAGTCGCTGATTGGCTGTTCAGGCAACCCCCGAACTAAGCTGCTGATTAGACCCCTTGATTGGGATTCTCAGAGTATCTGAACGGTGCTGTCACGCGCTTAGATGGCGCTGACATTGGTGGATGCTGCTGTGTATGTGTTTGTCTTCAAGATAGTTGTGAAGGTCCTGGCCTCCTGTCTTGTGCTCCAGAACTGCGTTCACTATGAGGTTCAACTGCTGGTTGAGGGGTTAATGTGTGACTCACCTGAACTCCCCTCCCCCTAGCCTTTAAGTAGCCTCTCCTTCCACCAGGTGGTGCTGCTGATAGAGTTTCACTCTATGCCTGGAAGCTGTGCTGACCTGTGTGTTTGTGTTGCTGACGTCCTTTCCTTTGGAGTTGCTGTATCCCAGTTCTGTGGAGGAAGGTGAGGGGGGAATAGTGCAGGGCTGTGAGGAGGTTAGGGAGAGGCTGGAGGCCCGAATCTTCTCACCATCAGAGATACCTTTGGGATCAGGGCCATTAAGGGTTCCTAGACTAGGGTCAGACTAGTCTTCCCTTGTCACCCTGCCCATACCTGCCATTCCCTCATCAACATTCTCACTACACCATAACAGATAGAAATAGATAGATAGATAGAAATAGATAGATAGATAGAAATAGATAGATAGATAGAAATAGATAGATAGATAGATAGATAGATAGAAATAGATACATAGATATATAGATAGATAGATAGATAGATAGATAGATAGATAGATAGATAGATAGAAATAGATAGAAATAGATAGATAGATAGAAATAGATAGATAGATAGATAGATAGAAATAGATAGATAGAAATAGATAGATAGATAGATAGAAATAGATAGATAGATAGATAGATAGATAGAAATAGATAGATAGAAATAGATACATAGATAAATAGATAGATAGATAGAAATAGATACATAGATAAATAGATAGATAGATAGATAGATAGATAGATAGATAGATAGCGACCGTAGAACCACCGACCACAGCCGAGCCCCGTGGCCGAAAATAGAACCAGGGGCCCGGCCATAAATTCGATGAAACACCGCTATTATTCTCTATGGGAAGTGAGGCGCTATTCTGATTGGTCACTGTGTCCTGCCGGCGACCAATCAGAATAGCGCCTCACTTCGCATAGAGATACATAGCGGTGTTTCGGCGAATTTATGGCCGGGCCCCTGGTTCTATTTTCGGGCACGGGGCTCGGCTCTGATCGGTCATTCCACGGGGCCGGAGACTCGCTTCGCGGCCATTGCTCGCGCCTTAGCAATGGCTCGCAATCATTGCGAGCCGTTGCTGATGCGCGAGCAATTGCCGCGAAGCGGCCATTGCGAGTCTCCGACCCCGTGGAACGACCGACCAGAGCCGAGCCCCGTGGCCGAAAATAGAACCAGGGGCCCGGCCATAAATTCGCCGAAACACCGCTATGTATCTCGATGGGAAGTGAGGGCCTCTTCTGATTGGTCGCTGTGTGCTGACGGCGACCAATCAGAATAGCGCCTCACTTCCCATAGACATATAATGGACGAAAAATCATCCATTCTATCTCTATGGGAAGTGAGGCGCTATTCTGATTGGTCGCTGTGTGCTGGCGGCGACCAATCAGAAAAGCGCCTCACTTTAAGCGGTAAATTTGAAACTCAAAGTCGTCCATTATATGTCTATTGGAAGTGAGGCGCTATTCTGATTGGTCGCCGTCACCACACAGCGACCAATCAGAATAGCGCCTCACTTCCCATAGAGATATAATGGACGAAAAATCGTCCATTATATGTCTTTGGGAAGTGAGGCGCTATTCTGATTGGTCGCTGTGTGCTGGTGGCGACCAATCAGAAAAGGGCCTCACTTTAAGCGGTAAATTTGAAACTCAAAGTGGTCCATTATATGTCTATGGGAAGTGAGGCGCTATTCTGATTGGTCGCCGTCAGCACACAGCGGCCCATCAGAAGAGCGCCTCACTTCCCATAGAGATACATAGCGGTGTTTCGGCGAATTTATGGCCGGGCCCCTGGTTTTATTTTCGGCCACGGGGCTCGGCTGTGGTCGGTCGTTCCACGGGGCCGGAGACTCGCAAAGCCGCTTCGCGGCGATTGCTCGCGCATCAGCAACGGCTCGCAATGATTGCAATGGCCGCGAAGCGAGTCTCTGGCCCCTTGGAACGACCGATCAGAGCCGAGGCGCGTGGCCGAAAATAGAACCAGGGGCCCGGCCATAAATTCGCCGAAACACCGCTATGTATCTCTATGGGAAGTGAGGCGGTCTTCTGATTGGTCGCTGTGTGCTGACGGCGACCAATCAGAATAGCGCCTCACTTCCCATAGAGATAGAATGGACGATTTTTCGTCCATTCTATCTCTATGGGAAGTGAGGCGCTATTCTGATTGGTCGCCGCCAGCACACAGCAACCAATCAGAATAGCGCCTCACTTCCCATAGAGATAGAATGGACGATTTTTCGTCCATTCTATCTGTATGGGAAGTGAAGAGGACGTAGGACCCGGAGATGGCGGAAAGAAGACAGAAGACCCCCGGGGCCGGACGAAGAGGACGCCTGGCCCGGACGGAGGACTCCTGGATCGGACGGATGATCAGATGAAGAAGAAGGCATGTAAGTGATCGACGGCGGCGCGGGCTTAGGGGGCGGCGGGGGCTCGACGGCGGCGGGGGCTTAGGGGGTGGCGGGGGCTCGACGGCGGCGGGGGCTTAGGGGGCGGCGGGGGCTCGACGGCGGCGGGGGCTCGACGGCGGTGGGGGCTTAGGGGTGGCTCCAGAGCAGTGGCTCCGGAGCAGTGTACGGTGAGGTGGCGGGGCGGCGAGGGCAGGCAGACGGGGCAGAAGAGAGGGGTTGCTCCGGGAGCCGCTGCTGTCACCACCTGGTGACACAGTGCTCCGGAGCAACCCCTCTCTTCTTCCCCGTCTGCCTCCCAGGCGGGCAGAGCGGGGTAGCGGGCGCGGCGAGAGCGGGCGCGGCGAGGGTAGCGGGGCGGACAGGCGGCTGGGCATTGGGCTGTAGTATACCATAACGGTTTATACTACAGCCCCATGCCTGCGGCCTCGGCCGGCGTCGAGGCGAGGGGAGCGAGGCGAGGGGAGCGGGGCAGACAGGCGGCTGGGCATGGGGCTGTAGTATGCTGGTGGCTTTGTTCGCGGGCAATGCTTCGCGGGGCGCGTGCAGAGCGCCAGAGAAAGTGCCGAGCCACGCGAACAAAGCCACGGAAGTAGCGCCGGACGCGACGGAAGTCGCTACGGCAATTATATAATAGATAAGCCTATAACCTGCAGTAATCCTCAGTCCACCATACCACCGCACGACCAGCTCTACCCTTACCTAGTGTATCCTCACCCATCCCTTGTAGACTGTGAGCCCTCCTGGGCAGGGTTCTCTCTCCTTACCTACTGTATCCTCACTCATCTCTAGACTGTGAGCCCTCGTGGACAGGGTCCTCTCTCCTCTCCTCCTGTATCCTCATCCATCCCTTATAGTCTGTGAGCCCTCGCGAACAGAGTCCTCTCTCCTCTCCTACTGTATCCTCACCCATCCCTTGTAGACTGTGAGCCCTCCTGGGCAGGGTTCTCTCTCCTCTTCTACTGTATCCTCACTCATTCCTAGACTATGAGCCTTTGTGGGTAGGGTCCTATCTCTTCACCTACTGTATTCTCACCCATCCCTTGTTGACTGTGAGCCCTCTCAGGCAGGGTCCTCTCTCCACCTGTACCTGTGTGTGCCTTGTAATGCTCATGATTATTGTACTTGTCTATGTATGCCTCTTTTCACATGTAACGCACCATGGAATAAATGGTGTTATAATAATAAACAATAATAATATAATTCTATTTATTGCACTCGCTTATATGGCATCAATAATTCCACAGATGTCATTACTGTCTCCATTGGGGCTCACAATCTACATTCCCTACCAGTATGTCTTTTTAGTGTCGGAGGAAACCAGAGAACCCAAAGGAAACCCATAAAAGCACAAGGAGAACATACAACCTCCTTGCAGCTGTTGTCCTTAATGGCATTCAAACCCAGGATCGCATTATATACTATATATAATCGAATATTATTATTGTTGTTATTAATAATAATGTTGGATAAGGACATTTATTTACATTTTTCATTATTCCTACAACTTATTTCATTTATATGATTTATACAATTTCACAAGGAAACGTTTCTGAAATGAAAAATGTTTGTTTTCTGTAACTTTACGGTTGCACAGAGAATACATTGGCCACCCTTTGGGCGGTAGAATAGGACGTCCTTCTGAGTCTTTTGCGTTCTCGGTCTTTCACTTTTCTTACAATAAGGCCTGTTTTGAATACCCCTGGTGATAATGTCCTGTTGATTTTTAGTGCACAAAATTCTGTAATTTGAGCTGGTTGGATACTGACCATTTGTGCTAATGGAGACACCTCCCTGAGTGTAGAGTAAGGATGTAATTTAGTTGAGAATGGGAAGTAAAATACAGCAGCTTATGATTACTGGAAAGTTTATTCAACAAGCCGCTATTTGTTGCCGGGCGTCCGCTACTGCGTTTAAAGGTAAAAGAGCTCTTAAAAATTATAATTGCGAGGACCGCTAATATTTAGTTAAACAGTGATTTTCTTGCCATGAAATACATCATTAGTAATAAGTGTAAACATTAACAGAATATACATGGCTCTTTGTGTTCCCTGTGGGATTAGTAATAGGTATTCTTTAAAACAATGTATTTTTGTGAATATCAGTGTTATAAACGCATAATTAAGCATTTACATAGGACTGCTTATTTATTAAAGGGCTTGCCTGATTTTGAAAGTGTTTTTTTCTCTCTTCAAAATACCCTATTAACCCTTTCGAACTGCTCTTTTGATATTTTGCTCCTACAATCTAAAAGTAATCTGAGAAAACACATGACACTTAATGCTTAATACTTAATCTTCTTTTTTGCAAGCTACATGAGCGATATATAGTGAATAAGGGGATTGGCTTCGTCAATACTTCTATTGGTCTCTCTATCGCAATCTCTCCAGCGTAGATCAGCTTCTCTAGCATGGTGTACAATTATAGAAGATGGCCATATCTGAAACTGGAGCTCTTGTGGATAGCTTATTTAGTGTGAAGAACTACATGGTGTTTTTCAGAGATCTTTCATGATGTTTTGGATGACATGTGTAAAAAGGTCCAGATGGCCAGAAAATGCAGAAATGAAAATGCCCACAGGGTTAGGGTTAGGGTTAGGGCTAGGTTTAGGGGTTAGGTGTTAAAGTTAGGTGTAATGGTACCTTTACACGCCGCTACAGGATGGTGGAAACAACTGGGTGCTTCACATGCACGAGCACGCACAAACGGTTGAAAACGGTACCCACACCACCTTTACACGCCGCAACAAGGTGCACTACAGTAGGTTACATCTATCTCTGGATACACCGCCGGGTGCCACAAGTTACCTTCTGTAGCTCACCTTACCTCATTTACACGCCGCTATAACAAGGTAATATGGGCGGAACAAAGGCAGCAGGGACAACACATAGGCGTGCCACAATTGTGGATTACGAGAATTCCGTACGCTGATAGGACAAAGCAAGAACATCATGATTGGGCAGCCAGCACAGGAGGCAGACTAATACATGACGCTCGAGCAATTGTGTAGTGTGACTGGTCAGCTCCTTAAATATGCCGCCCTATGCAGCGTCTACTAATCGTAACGCAGGAGCTTCCACCAATGATCGCTGATGGGGCGCGGTAACCCGGAGCCTGTGTCACGCCCCAGGTAGATAGCATGGTGTCGAAACAACCCTCCTGTTCCTTATTTACACGCCGATACAGGCCGTAACCATCGCCTTGAAATCAACCTGTTATTGAGCTCTGCTCTGAAACAGGTGCCTCAAGTGACGGGTGGCAAGAACCGTCTTAACACGCCGCGACCGCGGGTTGATTTGGCAGTGCAAGATACATTTGTCTCATCTACCCGGTTGTTTCCACCATCCTGTAGCGGCGTGTAAAGGTACCATTACGGATAGGTGTTAGGGTTAGATGTGTTAGGGTTAGGTGGTATGGTACCTTTACACGCCGCTACAGGATGGTGGAAACAACCGGGTGCTTCACGTGCACGAGCATGTACAAACGGTTGAAAACAGTACCCACACCACCTTTACACGCCGCAACAAGGTGCGCTACAGTAGGTTACATCTATCTCTGGATACACCGCCGGGTGCCACAAGTTACCTTCTGCAGAGCACCTTACCCCATTTACACGCCACTACAACAAGGTAATATGGGCGGACTTGGTGCAGCAGAGACAACACATAGGCGTGCCAGAATTGTGGATTACGAGACGCTCGTACGGTGATAGGACAAAGCAATAGCATCATGATTGGCCAGCCAGCGCAGGAGGCTGACTAATACATGACGCTCGAGCAATTGTGTCGTGTGACTGGTCAGCTCCTTAAATATGCTGCCCTGTGCAGCGACTACCAATCGCAACGCAGGAGCTGCCTCCAATGATCGCTGAAGGGGGGCGGTTTCCCGAAGCCTGTGTCACGCCCCAGGTAGATAGCAAGGTGTCGAAACAACCCGCTTGTTCCTTATTTACACGCCGTTACAGACCGCTACCATCGCCTTGAAATCAACCTGTTTTAGAGCACTGCTCTGAAACAGGTGCCGCAAGTGACGGGTGGCAACAACCGCCTTCACACGCCGCTACCTCGGGTTGATTTGGCGGTGCAAGATACATTTGTCTCATCTACCCAGTTGTTTCCACCATCCTGTAGCGGCGTGTAAAGGTACCAGTAGGGTTAGATGTTACGGATAGGTGTTCGGGTTAGATGTGTTAGGGTTATGTGGTAGGGTTAGGCGTTATGGTACCTTTACACGCCGCTACAGGATGGTGGAAACAACCGGGTAGATGAGACAAATGTATCTTGCACCGCCAAATCAACCCGCGGTCGCGGCGTGTAAAGACGGTTGTTGCCACCCGTCACTTGAGGCACCTGTTTCAGAGCAGAGCTCAATAACAGGTTGATTTCAAGGCGATGGTTGCGGCCTGTATCGGTGTGTAAATAAGGAACAGGAGGGTTGTTTCGACACCATGCTATCTACCTGGGGCGTGACACAGGCTCCGGGTTACCGCGCCCCGTCAGTGATCATTGGTGGAAGCTCCTGCGTTACGATTGGTAGATGCTGCATAGGGCGGCATATTTAAGGAGCTGACCAGTCACACTACACAATTGCTCGAGCGTCATGTATTAGTCTGCCTCCTGTGCTGGCTGCCCAATCATGACGTTATTGCTTTGTCCTATCAGCGTACGGAATTCTCGTAATCCACAATTGTGGCACACCTATGTGTTGTCCCTGCTGCCTTTGTTCCGCCCATATTACCTTGTTATAGCGGCGTGTAAATGAGGTAAAGTGAGCTACAGAAGGTAACTTGTGGCACCCGGAGGTGTATCGAGAGATAGATGTAACCTACTGTAGCGCACCTTGTTGCGGCGTGTAAAGGTGGTGCGGGTACCGTTTTCAACCGTTTGTGCCTGCTTGTGCACGTGAAGCACCCGGTTGTTTCCACCATTCTGTAGTGGCGTGTAAAAGTACCATTAGTGTTAGGTTTAGGGGTTAGGATTGTCTGTAGGCATTTTTCCTTTTGGACATTTTTCATGAAACCATGTAAAAAAATATCATAAACTCTAAAATAATAAGTATAAAATAAAAAACATTTTCAGTGGGTGAAATAAATATTGAATATGTTTCCAATTTTGTAAGGAAATATATTTCTATAGGTGTTATTGACAGGAATTTCTCATCATATGTCTGTAAGAACTTATCTAATCCACACAAACAAAGAAACCAAAGCATGGATGTCTATAAATTAAGGTATGTGTCCCACCATTAACTATAATGAGCCACTTCTCCAGTGCCCAATAAAAACATAAATTACTTAGTCACTGTGCTCCTTACTCATATTTATTACCAGTAACACAACTGTGACCCCCCCCCCCCCCACTGTGCTTCTCCTGCCACACTCTCAAATCATTACAAGTCCCTGTCCTGAGTATTATCAGCACAATGTATGGTTATTCCATGTCCTCTCTCCTGCCCCCCTAGCCCATTACATTTCAATGTCCTCTCACTGCCCCAACTCATTTTAATTACATATCTTCAATTCCTCCCCTAAATTCCGTATAATTACTTGCCTTCTCTCCCACATCCCAACTCTTCACAATTACATGTCCTATCTCACACCTCCTACCCCAATTGAATATATTTCTATGTCCCCCCTCAACTCAATTCAATTACATATCCTCTCCCTCCCATTGTCTAATTCATTACATTTACATATCCTCTCTCCCACTGCCAATACATTACAATTACATGTTCTTACTCACCCCTGCTATTCATTACAATTTCATGTCTTTCCCCCCATCTCCTTAACTTTATTACAATTACATGTCCTCTCTCACCTCCTACCCCAATTCATGTCATTTCCAAGTTTTCCCCACAATTCATTACAATTGCATTTCCTTTGTCACACAACATAACTGATTACAATGACCCCCAATTCATTACAAGTACATATTCTCTCTTCCACCCCAATTCTTTGCAATTACATGTTCTCTCTCACCCACCCAGTTCCTTACAGTAACATGTCCTCTCCCTCTCCCAATTCATTGTAATTCATTGCTCACTCTCTCACCCACCCCTGACTTATTACAACCCCTCAAGTAAATTGCAATTCCAGGTAGGTTCACCCACCCCATCCCTAATTCATTGCAATTGCATGTCCTATCTACCACCACCCAATTCATTACAATTTCATGTCCTTTCCCCATTTCAATACATTTCAATTACACATTCCCTCTCCCCCCCTGAATTCTTTACAATTAGATGTTCTCTCCCACTCCCAATTCATTGTAATTCATTGTTCACTTTCTCACCCACTACTAATTCATTACAATTAGGTGTTCTCTGTTCCCAGTCCTTTATCCCATTGCAATTATATACCGTCTCTACCACTCCCCAATTATTTACATCTTCATGTCCTCTTTCCCACCCCTCAATTTAAAGGGAACCTATCAGGTCTTCTGTGTACCAAGAAACAGACAGTTCTTTGCACATATCGATGTAAATACTTAAGTCCCAAAAAAAGGGGTTGAGAAAAGTATTATAGGAGTGATACCTTTATTGGCTAACAAGAAGATTATATTTGTAAGCTTTCAGAGCTCAAGGCTCCTTCATCAGACAATATCAGAGCCTTGAGCTCTGAAAGCTTACAAATATAATCTTCTTGTTAGCCAATAAAGGTATCACTCCTATAATACTTTTCTCAACCCCTTTTTTTGGGACTTAAGTATTTACATCGATTTTTCTGGCTAACACGGTACAACAATATTATTTTGTATTATACTTTGCACATATTAAAATTAATTGCCTAACAGTCCCCTCATGTAGTTGCATGCAGAGGGTACGGAAAGTATTCAGACCCCTTTAAATTTTTCACTCTTTGTATCATTGCAGCCATTTGGTAAATTCAAAAACGTTTATTTCTTTTCTCATTAATGTACACTCTGCACCCTATACTGACTTTTAAAAAAACCCTGAAATGTAGAAATTGTAGCAAATTTATTATAAAAGAAAAACTGAAATATTGCATGGTCATAAGTATTCAGCCTCTTTGCTCAGTATTGAGTAGAAGCACCTTTTTGAGCTAGTACAGCCATGAGTCTTCTTGGGAATGATGTGTAGCACCCCAGAGTTCAGATTCCACTATGTCATTATCTCCCACGGGGGGTACTGTCATACCTGAGAGCAACAGATGGACTTCACATGAGACAAAACCCAAAGCACACAACACCTTTCTGCCTCCAGGCCTGAAGGGGGAGATCTAAACCCTGGTTCAGGGTGAGATCCCATATAAATTTTGGTCTGGGTGGAGTTAGTTCAGTTCCTAGAAGGACTGAGGAAGACATTCTGTGGACTGGAGCAGTGCTAAGCTCGTCCCAGGAGAGCCAGACTTAGCTTGAGTGACCCCTAGGCAAGGGTCTGAGGAAGGAGAGGAGAGCCTGGGGAGTAGAGCGGTGCCAAGCTCACCCCCAGAGGAGTAAAGCACCAGACAACGGACACCAGAGTCCGAGGCTGTGCAGCGCCTAACGACCCAGCAACCAATACCGGAGGGTGGGGAATTCCAAGTTCCCCATCCACACCAAGTGCCTGGAGGCAAGCAGTATGAAGAGCCCAGGAGTAGCCGCCCGTGAATTGGGGCTAATAAAGGACTCGAGCTGCCTGTCATACCTGCACGTGCAGGAGAGAGGGAGAGAAAGGGTCGCAATTCAGCTTCAAGCAGCAGCAGGGACCCACAGGAGAAAGGGCAGCAGGGAGGCCTCAGAACTTGCTGGGTGAGGAGATCCCCAAGTTGCTCCCAGGTTGCCGGATTCCATCGAGATCATCTGTCCCTGTGTCGGTATCACCAGTAAAGGAATTGAGGAACCAACAAAATGTGAGTCTGTCTGTTAATGCGCACCCTCCATCCTGCACCCTACACCCTTCAACATCTACTGCCCTGGGGATCCACTCCACCCGTGGGGAGCTGCTCCATCTTAGTTGCCCGTCCATCATCCCCAGAGGTTCTGCAGCAGCGGTGGCTGCCCATAGCCACAAACCACAGGTGGCGTCACAAATAACTCCCTTATAAATCACCCTTTTCTTACACAAGCCAAGAACTGCCTTTTACAACTGAACCCAGGGACACGGAAGCCGGGTCTCAACCCCTGTAACTCCCCAGAACTGCCTAACCACCTGGTTTCTAGTACCCCACGGCCCTGGGGTGCATCAGATGTAACAGGTTTTTCACACCTGGATTTGGGGATCATATGCCATTTTTCCTTGCAGATTCTCTCCCGTTCCGTCAGGTTGGGGGGTGAACGTTGGTGGACAGCCATTTTCAGGTCTCTCCAGAGACGCTCAATTAGGTTTAGGTTAGGGCTCTAGCTGGGCCAGTCAAGATGTTCTGAACCCACTCCTTTATTATTTTAGTTGTGTGCTTATGTTCATTATCTTGTTGGAAGGTGAACCTTCGAACAAGTCTGAGGTCCAGAGCACTCTGAAAAAGGATTCATCTAGGATATCTCTGTACTTGGCTGCATTCATGATTCCTTCAATTGCAACAGTTGTCTTGTCCCTGCAGATGAAAAAACACCCCAATAACATAATGCTGCTACCACCATGTTTCACTGTTGGGATTGTATTGGGCAGGTAATAAGCAGTGCCTGGTTTTCTCCACACATACCACTTAGAATTATCACCAGAAAGTTCTAATGTTCTATCTTTGTCTCATCAGACCAGATAATCTTATTTCCCATAGTTTGGGAGTCCTTCATGTATTTTTTTGCAAACTCTGGACGCTTTCATATGTCTTGCACTGAGGAGAGGCTTCCGTCGGGCCACTCTGCCATAAAGGCCCGTCTGGTGAAGGGCTGCAGTGATAGCTGACTTTGAGGAACTTTCTCCCATCTCCATACTGCATCTCTGCATCTCAGCCACAGTGATCTTGGGGTTCTTCTTTACCTCTCTCACCAA
>JARQOC010002400.1:0-25808 GCA_033576535.1 Allobates femoralis | reverse complement strand
CACAAGAACATATGCTGTCGTAATGAATGCGGAGGCAATATTATGTTTGGGGGTTCTTTTGTGGCAGCTTAAATTGGGGCTTTATTAAAGCTGGAGAGAATTATAAATAGTTCTAAATATCAGTCTTTTCACACAAGATCTCAGGTTTCGAAAAATATAGGAAGATAAAGGGGGATTTCACCTTTCAGCACAACAATAACCCTAAGCATACCTCCAAATGGACCTGAATCCAATTAACAAAACTGTGAGTTGACCGGAGAGGGCTATATACAGGAGAAACCCTCACAATCGGGACAAAATTTGGGGAGTGCTACAGCAATGAAGAGTCATCAAAGATTGTAAATTCAAGATGCACCATGCCGAATGACTCCTATCAAAATAGACTGAATATTGTCATGGATTCAAAGGGTACTTCAACAAAGAATTAGTATAAGGGTGTGCATATTTATGCAGACACACTATTTTAGTTCTTTATTTGTCTTTTTTCACTCAAAAAGATTTCAGTTAACTTTTTAACTCAATTGTACAGATTGTGGGTGATATTAAAGGTGCAATAAATTCTGAAGTGAGTCTTCTTGGAATTAATTTTTTACTTGACAAACACCCGGCTTTTTAATAGTTTGTAGACTTTTATTTATACCCTGTACCCTGTACATGCAGTGGAACATGCTTTTATCGCTAAGGCTGCCTTCACATTTGCGTATGGAAACGCAGCGTATGCTGCGTTCCCATAAGCATTCAAACGCATGCGCACTGCGGTTCCTATGTTTAACATAGGAACGCATAGTGCCTGCGTTTGCTGCGTTCGGGTGCGGATGCGGACGATATCTGCTCCTTCCGGTGTCCAGCATCCGCACCCGGGACGCAGCTTGCAGCATTTTTTTGTGCGTTTGGGGATCTTGGAAGATCAGCAAGCGTCCCCAAGCGCACAAAAAATGCATTGCCGTCAATGGGTCCGCAGTGTTCAGCGCTTGACAGCGCGGGAGAACGCTGCGGACCCATTGAAAAATCTCCCAGTGGCCGCCGGTGATGTCACAGGAGATCACCGACGGCCACCGGGAGATCAGCTGACCCTCTGCTGTCCTCCTTCTCCCCGCCGCCTGTAATCTCCTAGCGATGTCGGCGGGGAGAACAGCTGATGTGACAGCTGTTTGAATCTTCCCGCGCCGACATCTCCTCACAGTGTCGGCGCGGGAAGATTCAAACAGCTGTCAGATCAGCTGTTCTCCCCGCCGACAGTCCCGGAGCTTACCGGCGGCCGGGAAGCGGAGATCTTACCGGCTGCCGGGCTCCATAGTGATGTGTCCGCAGGCGGACATTATCCGCTGCGGACACATCATTTGGACCCTGCTTCTGACAGCGTTTGTGTCTGCATGCCATCAGCATGCAGACACAAACGCTAATGTGAAGCCAGCCTATGGCCATGTGTCAACACTGGTGCATTTGCTGCACATTTTTATGGTGTATTGTAAAAATGTGCAGCAAATGTGCATGGTATGTTGGTCAGCCGGCAAAGTCAATGTGAGTTTGTGTGTGCTTTGCCAACATCTGCACTTTGTAGCTCAGTGTTCTAGTTGCATATTTTTTCAGATCTGTGATCCATAAAAATATGCAGCATGAAAATTATTGATCTGTTTTTTAATAGAACAATGTCCATTGACCTCATTGTAATCATGGTAAAATGCTGTAAAATGCTTCACATAGTACGTATTTACCATCCAAAACACTAGAGCATTTCATGATGTGACAGGATCATTCAGAAAGTGATGCAGAATTTTCTGCACCTAAAAAAGCTATGTTCACATGGTGCATATATTTATTCTTTTTCTGCAGTTGCGCTTTTTTGCGTGCGTACAGACAAAAAAGCGCAACTGCATTCACACAGTGCGCTTTTTTCTGCAAGCTTTTCTGAGCCCATTTTAACATGTGGGCAATGGGAAAAGCGGGCAGAAAAAATGCGCAAAGAATTGACATGTCTGTTCTTTTTACGCACACACTTTTGCAGTGAAAGCACTGTGTAAAAAACGTGCAAAAGCGCAACATGTGAATGGGTTTCAGAAAAACCCATAGGTTTTGCTGGACTGCATGTCCATAATTGCATTTCACTGCATTTATGCACGCATAAAAAAAAGCTGTGTAAATGCAGGAAAACGCAGGTATACGCAGTGAATATGCACCGTGTGAATGTAGCCTTATGCAGCAAAAATGCTGTGTAAGGCTAGGGTCACACTTGGGAGCTTGCATCAATTTGCAGGATGCATTAAAGGATCCTTTTTTTCCATTGCCATCTTCATGGCATGTGTGCATACATGTTGGTTCAATTAACTGATGTATTAACGCATGGTACATGTATGCACCATGTATTAACGCATGCGTTAACGCATGATACATAAGTGTACCATGCATTAACAGATGCGTTGCCCATACACTCACATGTTACAAAAAAATGCATGCGTTTTTGCAAAAGCACCCAAAAACGCTGCTTACCGCGTTTTTGGAAGGCGAGCCAAAAACGCATTAAAAAACGCATGGCACATTTGCGATGCGTTTTTGCATTGGGGCCTATGGATGCGTTAACGCTTGAGCGTTACAACATTTTCAACTTAAAAAAAGCATGTTTTTAGCGCATGCGACAGCAAGTGTGACCCTAGCCTAATTCTGCAAAAAGTGGATGCAGATTTGGTGCATAAATTTCAGCATCACTCTTTGACTATCAACACATTGACTAATAATGTAAAACAAGACCCAACTAAGTGATTGAAGAGGGCATAAATAATACATTTTCACACATATATATATCGATGTAAATACTTAAGTCCCCCCAAAACTTGAGAAAAATATTATAGGAATGATACCTTGATTGGCTAACCAAAAAAAGATATTTCTAAGCTTTCAAAGCACAAGGCTGTAATATTGTCTGATGAAGGAGCCTTTAGCTTTAAAAGCTTACAAATATAATAATATATTTTTTTTGGTTAGCCAATAAAGGTATCACTCCTATAATACTTTTCTAAATTTTTGGGGGGACTTAAGTATTTACATCGATTTCTCTGCCTATCACGGCACCACAATATTATTTTTTTTGCATTATATACAAAGAAAAAATGAACAGCAGCACAACCTTTAAAAATGAAAAACGTGGATTTATTCCCAGGACCGCAACGTTTCGGCTTGTTAAAGCCTTTTCAAGCAGTACAGTCTGAGCTATAAAGTGCACAGGTATATAAAGCCCACCACAGGGCAATTCAATTACAACAGTGATTACATAATTAGTGTAAAAAGTGACAGTAAGGGCCGCCTTACACACACCAACTTCTGTGTCCAACTTCTGAACAGATCTCTGGTTGCAGTGAAATCATGGACACATTGTTACATTTTGTGGCTGTGTACAAAATGGAGCAATGAATCCTTGATTTCACTGCAACCAGAGATCTGTTCAGAAGTTGGACACAGAAGTTGGTGTGTGTAAAGGGGCCCTAATACAGTGAAACACGTATTTAAAATCACATGCAATCATAACAGTAATACAGGTAAAACCGTCCATACATTTTAAGATAAAGATCAACCATGACCATTATAAAATTTAACATTAATATCCAAAAGGCCCATGATCACTCTGGATGAACTGCAAAGATCTACAGCTGAGGTGGGAGAGTCTGTCCATAGGACATCAATCAGTCGTACATCGCACAAATCTGGCCTTTATGGAAGAGTGGCAGGAAGAAAGCCATTTCTCAAAGATATCCATAAAAAGTCTTGTTTGAAGGTTGCCACAAGCCACCTCGGAGACACCAAACATGTGGAATAAGGTGCTCTGGTCAGATGAAACCAAAATCAAACTTTTTGGCCACAATGCAAAATGATATGTTAGGTGTCAAAGCAACACAGCTCATCACCCTCAAAACACCATTCCCACTGTCAAACATGGTGGTTTCAGCATCATGGTTTGGGCCTGCTTTTCTTCAGCAGGGACAGGGAAGATGGTTAAAATTGAAGGGAAAATGGACTGAACAAAAAACAGGACCATTTTGGAAGAAAACCTGTTGGAGTCTGCAAAAGACCTGAGACTGGGACGTTGATTTATCTTCCAACAAGACAAGGATACAAAACATAAAGCAAAATCTACAATGGAATGGTTCAAAAATAAACGTATCCAGGTGTTAGGGGTACTTCACACACAGTGATATTCTTAACAATACCGTTGCAACATCACAGGTTTTGTGATGTTGCAGCGACCTCGCCAGCGATGCTGCTGTGTGTGACACACAGCAGCAATCAGCCCCCCGCTGGCAGATCGCTGATTGTGACAAACTGTTCTGGACCATTTTTCGATTGGCGATCTCCTGCTGAGCAGGACACACTGCTGTGTGTTACAGGGGCAGCGGCCAGCTAACCGGTGTGTTCCCTGGTAACCAGGGTACACATCGAGTTACTAACCACAGTGCTCTGCTTAGTAACCCAATGTGTACCCCACGGTAAACATTGGGTTACTAAGCACAGCGCGCTGGTAACCATGGTACACATCAGGTTACTAAGCAGAGCGCTGCACTTAGTAACCCGATGTTTATCTTGGTTACCAGCATTCTCCCACTTACTCCAGCATACCAGGACCTCCACATCATGGAAAATAATATTTTATATTCTTCTCCACAATGTTGAGGTCGTTACACGGCTGGCTGATCACTGGTGAGTCTGCCTGTGTGACAGCTCACCAGCGATACGATAATGATGTCCCAGCGACCCCGATCGTTGGCCAGATTGCTGGGACAACTCAGCGTGTAAACCGGCCCTTAAAATGGCCAAGACAAAGTCCAGACCTGAATCCATCGAGAAACTGTGGAACGAGCTGAAAACTGCTGTTCACAAACGCTCTCCATCCAACCTCACTGAGCTCCAGCTGTTTTGCAAGGAAGAATGGGCAAGAATTTCAGTCTCTCGATGTGCTAAACTCATAGAAACATACCCCAATCGACTTGCAGCTGTAATCGCAGCAAAAGGTGGCGCTACAAATTATTAACTCAAGGGCGCAGAATAATATTGCACGCCCCACTTTTCAGTTTTTTATTTGTTAAAAATGTTCAAAATATCCAATCAATTTTGTTCCACTTCACGATTGTGTCCCACTTGTTGTTGATTCTTCACAAAAAAATTACAATTTATATTTTTATATTTGAAGCCTGAAATGTGGCAAAAGGTTTGAAAAGTTCAAGAGGGACAAATACGATTGCAAGGCACTGTGTATATTACTATAAATATATATATATATATACATTCTAGCTGTAGTTATTAGAGACTAGCTGTAGTACCCGGCTACGCCTGGGTTAATAAATAACTGCTGTCAGCTATAACAAAATAGAATTTGAATATGTCATATTAATGACCTGTAGGAAAATAGAAGCTGAGCTGTGATTGATTGCTATAGGCAGCCTAATAAATCTCCAGCCAACAGTAAACCCTCCCCCTGGCCGGGCAGTATATGTTACCTCACACATACATATAATAGACAGCTCATGTGACTGACATCTGCCTTAATTCCCTATATAAGAAATGATGGGAGTACTGGTGTGTCACGGTACGCGCTGCTGTGGTATGGATAAACTCACCAAAGAGCCAAATATATTTTCATCCTTTATTCCTCCTCTCTCCTACGCGTTTCAGCGCCACACCCGGCGCCTTCCTCGGGGACATTACAATCATAGTTACAGAGGGGGTTTTTATAGCCCCTTGTTATACAGGCAAAGAGGTGTCATCTGTTTACTGATGATGTCATCCTCATCATCAAAATGGGTGGATCTGCCCATTTTGGCGCTATTTTTACAAAAAAAATTTTTATAAATACTTTATCTATATATAAGCATTAAAAATATTTTATTAATTATTTAAAAAAAGACTATAAAAATATTATGAAGCATGGATAAAAACAATTTAGTTAAAAAATATACCGTATATACTCGTGTATAAGCCGACCCGCGTATAAGCCGACCCCCCTACTTTTACCCCCAAAAACTGGGAAAACCTATTGACTCGCGTATAAGCCTAGGGTGGACAATGCAGCAGCTACCGGTACTGAAAAATTTCAAAAATAAAAATAGGTACGAAAAATGTTGAACTTTTATTTCAAATAGAAACAGTAAACTGCCAATGCAGCAGACCACCGTCCTGTTATAAAGCCCCCTATCACTGGTAAATAGCCCACCATCCCTGTATATAGCAGCCATCACTGGTATAGAGTGCCCCTAACTACTATACAGTTGCCGCCAGCACTGGTATACAAGCCCCTCATCAGTGGTATACAGCCCCCCAGCAGTGTGGAATACAGGTCCCAGCAGTATACAGGTCCCAGCAGTATACACGTCCCAGCAGTGTGGTATACAGGCCCCAGCAGTATACAGGACCCCAGCAGTGTGGTATACAGGTCCCAGCAGTATACAGGTCCCAGCAGTGTGGTATACAGGTCCCAGCAGTATACACGTCCCAGCAGTGTGGTATACAGGCCCCAGCAGTATACAGGTCCCAGCAGTATACACGTCCCAGCAGTGTGGTATACACGTCCCAGCAGTATACAGGTCCCAGCAGTATACACGTCCCAGCAGTGTGGTATACAGGCCCCAGCAGTATACAGGTCCCAGCAGTATACAGGTCCCAGCAGTATACACGTCCCAGCAGTATACACGTCCCAGCAGTGTGGTATACAGGCCCCAGCAGTATACAGGTCCCAGCAGTATACACGTCCCAGCAGTATACACGTCCCAGCAGTGTGGTATACAGGCCCCAGCAGTATACATGTCCCAGCAGTATACAGGTCCCAGCAGTATACACGTCCCAGCAGTGTGGTATATAGGCCCCAGCAGTATACACGTCCCAGCAGTATACAGGTCCCAGCAGTATACACGTCCCAGCAGTATACAGGTCCCAGCAGTGTGGTATACAGGCCCCAGCAGTATACAGGACCCCAGCAGTGTGGTATACAGGACCCCAGCAGTGTGGTATACAGGACCTCAGCAGGGGTTAACAGCTCTCCCCTGCTGTCACATTGCACCCCCCATCAATGTGCTGAGGGCTGAGGGCTGAGGGCTGAGGGCTCAGGGCTCAGGGCTCACCCCCCCCCCCGCACTGCTCTCAGCACCGGGCTCACCCCGCACCGATCATCTCACCCGTCTTCTTCCAGCCACGGGCCTCCTCTGGTACGCGCTAGTCCTCCCTGTATGCCGGCTTATTGCTGTGCGCGGTGCATGACGTCATTGCACATGCGCCCGTCTGGCATACAGGGAGAACGAGCGTACCGGAGGAAGTCTGTGGCTGGAAGAAGACGGGTGAGATGATCGGTGCGGGGGGAGCCCGGTGCTGAGAGCAGTGCGGGGGCCGTGATGGGGGGGAGCCCGGAGCCGTGATGGGGGGGGAGCCTGGAGCCGTGATGGGGGGGGAGCCCGGAGCCGTGATGGGGGGGGAGCCCGGAGCCGTGATGGGGGGGAAGCCCGGAGCCGTGATGGGGGGGGAGCCCGGAGCCGTGATGGGTGGGTGCCAGCAGGGGGAGGCTGAATACAGTCAGTAAAGTGCAATATGCACGGCTCCCCCTGGCGCTGATTGACAGGGGGATGCCGTGCATATTCATAGCACTTAATGAGCGGCATCATGTGACCTCCCGCTGTCACTGCAGCCTCCCCCTGCCTTCTCCTGCCTCCTCCAGCCCTCGGTGACAGCCCCCCTACACAGTATATACCGATTGACTCGCGTATAAGCCGAGGGGGGGACTTTTCAGCCCAATTTTTGGGCTGAAAAACTCGGCTTATACGTGAGTATATATATGGTATATATTTTTCATACCTTCTTATATTTCTTTATTTTTTATGATTCTCCTCTTTTATATAAATTCCCCTCAGTACCCCTTTTTAACTATGAGATCCCACAAACAATCATTTTTTACATCTAAACCAGTGATGGCACACAGCTTAAGACATTGATGTCTTACTTACATAAATGAAATACCACAGGTTCTAGTCCTATATGGGTAAAATATATGTGTTTTCCTTATGTGCATCACCGGATGATACATATTTTTTGCAGTTTTTAAGCCTTTATTTGCTGTTTTTTAAGTAAATTTTATTATGATCTTATTACTTTCATTTTTATGAAGGCATTAAGCATTTTTTTCAACAGTTTTGAGATGTATTAAATGTTTTTTGTAAAAATAGCGCCAAAATGGGCAGATCCACCCATTTTGATGATGAGGATGACATCATCAGTAAACAGATGACACCTCTTTGTCTGTATAACAAGGGGCTATAAAAACCCCCTCTGTAACTATGATTGTAATGTCCCTGAGGAAGGCGCCGGGTGTGGCGCTGAAACGCGTAGGAGAGAGGAGGAATAAAGGATGAAAATATATTTGGCTCTTTGGTGAGTTTATCCATACCACAGCAGCGCGGACCGTGACACACCAGTACTCCCATCATTTCTTGGATTCAAACCACTATCCAGTGGTCGGTGGAGGTCCTGCAGCAGCTGGAACATAGATTCCAAAAACGCCTTCAAACCAGTTGTGGGGATCACAACTGGACCAGGTGAGCAGCTTCACAGCACCACCATCACACATAAGTGTCACTAGTGATAGGGCACTATTGCGCCTCTTGTCCCCCTCCCTATTTTCTTTTTACAGTTTAATTCCCTATATGGCACATGTGTTGCTCATTGGCTGTTTTTAATCAGATGTTTATGTTTGGAAAATAAAGATAGCACACATGTGAGGCGAGTTGTGTGAGGTTATTTGTGCACATCTGTGTCTGTCTGTGTGGTGTGTGTGTCCCTGGGGTGTGTATGTGTGTGTCCCTGTGGGGGGGTCTGTGTGGTGTGTGTCTCTGTTGTGTGTGTCTCTTTGTGGTGTGTGTGTGTCCCTGTGGGGTGAGTTCATGTGTCCCTATAGGGTGTGTATGTGTGTGTGTCCCTGTCGGAGAGTCTGTGTGGTGTGTGTGTGTATCTGTGTTGTGTGTGTCTCTTTGTGGTGTGTGTCCCTGTGGGTTGAGTGCATGTGTCCCTATAGGGCGTGTATGTGTGTGTGTCCCTGTGGGGGGTCTGTGTGGTGTGTGAGTGTCTCTTTGTGGTGTGTGTGTCCCTGTGGGGTGAGTGCATATGTCCCTATAGGGTGGCTATGTGTGTGTGTCCCTGTGGGGGGGGTTTGTGTGGTGTGTGTGTCTGTGTCATGTGTGTCTCATTGTGATGTGTGTGTGTGTCCCTGTGGGGTGAGTGCATGTGTCGCTATAGAGTGTGTGTGTGTCCCCTTCGGTGTGTGTGTGTGTGTCTCTGTGTTGTGTGTGTCTCTTTGTGGTGTGTGTGTGTTTGTTCGGGTGCGTGGTGAGTATCCAATGTTGGGGCTGCACCTTAGTGACTATACACTTGCTGTTACTCTTTGTGTGCATGTGGTGTGTATACATGTCCCCGTGCGTGGTGAATATCTCATGTTGGGGCCCCACCTTAGTGACTATATGCTGGTATATGCTGTTAGTCTTTGGTGCTGTCATTAAGCCCCTCTCATTCACAACTGTCAACTGGTAACTGTCACTTTTTCCCCATTATGTAGATAGGGGCAAAATTGTTTGGTGAATTGGAATGCGCGGGGTTAAAATTTCGCCTCACAACATGGCCTATGACGCTCCTGGGGTCCAGATGTGGGACTGTGCAAAATTTTGTCTCTATAGCTGACAGCTGTCGATTTTGCTCCAACTCTTTTCCATTCACTTTTTCCCCATTATGTAGATAGGGGCAAAATTTTTGGTGAACTGGAATGCGCAGGGTTAAAATTTCGGCTCACAACATAGACTATGACGCTCCCGGGGTGAAGACGTGCGACTGTGCAAATTTTTGTAGCTGTAGCTGGCAGCTGTCGATTTTCCTCCCACACGTTTCCTTTCCCTTTTTCCCCATTATGTATATAGGGGCAAAATTGTTTGGTGAACTGGAACGCGCGGGGTTAAAATTTCGCCTCACAACATAACCTATGACACTCTCAGGGTCCAGACGTGTGACTGTGCAAAATTTTGTCTCTATAGCTGACAGCTGTCGATTTTCCTCCAATATTTTTCCATTCACTTTTTCCCCATTATGTAGATAGGGCCAAAATTGTTTGGTGAACTGGAATGCGCAGGGTTAAAATTTCGCCTCACAACATAGCCTATGACGCTCCCGGGGTCCAGACGTGTGACTGTGCAAAATTTTGTGGCTGTAGTTGCGACGGTGTAGATGCCAATCCTGGATATACACACATACACATACACACACACACATACACACATTCAGCTTTATATATTAGATATATATTATATTCCATCTTTTATTAATGATAAAAGTTTACATTAGTTGCTTTTTCATAATATTTCACATCATCATTATAAAATATTAGAATCTTTTTTTTGCATTAGTCATTAGTTTGAGAATTTCAGTGAAATTGAATAGTAACATTCCTTGCAATATTTTGTGCTTTGGATGCATCCAAACAATTACATGCTCCAAAAATGTCCCAAAAAATAACAGAATAGTTTTATAAAAAATTTTTAATCAATGTACCACATATATTTTTGTTTGTGACAGACATTATTTAGTAAGTGTACTATTTTGTAAAACAACTGCTTGACCTTTTTGGTCATATGCTTTATTTTTCAATGTTTTTCATCAAATTTAATGAATCATCAAAATATCGTAATTAGAGTGAGGACATAAACTTACCCGCCACATTCATTAATTGAAGACTAGATGCTAGAGTTGTGTTATTTTGCCAAATTTTAACTAGCTCTCCAAATGACTTACATGTGAGGAATGAGGAGGAAACCATGTGTAGAAAAGCATAATTACACAGGCATTTTGTTAAAACCACAAAGGCAGGGCAGGAAACAACAAAGGACAACTAATGAGTAGATTGAGTGCAGGGATCAACATTTTAATTTATTTGATTTTCATTTTGATTTGGTGATCTTACACTGAAGAGTAATGCAGTTCAGACAGCTACTGAAGACAGTCATTAATGTCTCACAGCCCCACTAAGGAGAAAATTAGAATTATTATGCTGATTACCTTCCCACATTAGTGAGGTAATGGGATTCACAGCCAGCAGTTTGTTTTATCAAGTTCAAATTGTAAAATACCCAAGGTATTAAACACATGTATCTCAATTACAGTAAAACAGGAATAAGCACACAAGCCTTCCTGTCTTTTCTCTTAAGTGAGGTAACAAAACAGAAAACTACTATGCATTCAGGATCGAGGTTAAAAATTAAAAACACATCCATTTCAATATACTTGAGGCATGTTGTGTTGAAAACAGTAGTTTTTGTTGTTTGCAAACATATGTTGTCGCTCAGTAAGTAACTTACACAGAGTTCCACATGACACTAATTAAAACAATGTCTGTTAAAAACAAAGGATTTAATTTGTTCGGTTGCTTCATTATTGTTCACCTTATTCCCTTTTATTCTTAAGGCACAGCTGTCACGATCTACGGGTACCTTGATTTCCACAACAGTGCCCATATGCTTTCTTATTTGCTACAATGGTGTAGAAATGACTGATACAATAAGATTAGAAAAATATTTGGAATATAGACCTACAAACTATAGCATTATGCAATATGCTTCATTAAAATAACCATTTTATGTCAGATACCAGCCAAAAATCTATTTTAAAATAAAACGTATATTCATCTCCCGTCTTATATGTTAAATTGAGGATTTTTTATTTCATTTTTCCTGTTACCGTATATACTCGCGTATAAGCCGAGTTTTTCAGCCCAAAAATTGGGCTGAAAAGTACCCCCCTCGGCTTATACGCGAGTCAGTGCGGGGGCTGCTGTATACAGCGGTATACAGCAGCCCCCGCATCCCCAGTAATGCAGGGCCCCCCCCCTCATGCTCCGGTCACCTGTAAAGCAAGTTATACTTATCAGTGCCCGCTGCCGTCCGCGCCCGCCGCTGCCGACATGCGATCCTCCATCTTCATTCATCTTCTTCCTGCTTCTGTGCGCGTCGCAGGCAATGACGTCATTACCGGCGACGCGCACAGGAAACAGGAAGAAGATGCATGAAGACGGAGGATCGGGATGTCGGCAGATGCGGGCGCGGACGGCAGCGGGCACTGATAAGTATAATTTGCTTTACAGGAGACCGGAGCATGAGGGGGGGGCCCTGCATTACTGGGGCTGCCTGTATACTACCACTGGGGCTGCTGTATATAGGGGCCCTGCATTACTGGGGCTGCAATACCACTGGGGCTGCTGTATATAGGGGCCCTGCATTACTGGGGCTGCAATACCACTGGGGCTGCAATACCACTGGGGCTGCTGTATATAGGGGCTGCAATACCACTGGGGCTGCAATACCACTGGGGCTGCTGTATATAGGGGCTGCAATACCACTGGGGCTGCAATACCACTGGGGCTGCTGTATATAGGGGCTGCAGTACCACTGGGGCTGCAATACCACTGGGGCTGCTGTATACTGGGGCTGCAATACCACTGGGGCTGCTGTATATAGGGGCTGTATACACCACTGGGGCTGCTGTATATAGGGGCTGCTGTATACACCACTGGGGCTGCAATACCACTGGGGCTGCTGTATATAGGGGCTGCAATACCACTGGGGCTGCAATACCACTGGGGCTGCTGTATATAGGGGCTGCAATACCACTGGGGCTGCAATACCACTGGGGTTGCAATACCACTGGGGTTGCTGTATATAGGGGCCCTGCATTACTGGGGCTGCAATACCACTGGGGCTGCTGTATATAGGGGCTGCAATACCACTGGGGATGCAATACCACTGGGGCTGCTGTATATAGGGGCTGCTGTATACACCACTGGGGCTGCAATACCACTGGGGCTGCTGTATATAGGGGCTGCAATACCACTGGGGCTGCTGTATATAGGGGCTGCAATACCACTGGGGCTGCAATACCACTGGGGCTGCTGTATATTGGGGCTGCTGTATACACCTCTGGGGCTGCATATACCTCTGGGGCTGCATATACCTCTGGGGCTGCTGTATACTACCACTGGGGCTGCTGCTGTATACTACCACTGGGGAGGCTGCTGTATACTACCACTGGGGCTGCTGCTGTATACTACCACTGGGGAGGCTGCTGTATACTACCACTGGGGAGGCTGCTGTATACCTCACTGCTGGGGGTTGTATACCTGTGCTGGAGTCCACCCTCGGCTTATACGCGAGTCAATAGATTTTCCCAGGTTTTGGGGGCAAAAGTAGGGGGGTCGGCTTATACACGGGTCGGCTTATACACGAGTATATACGGTATTTAAAGATCTGTAAGTTCTCCTGACTTGTTTGTTTCAGTAGATACTTCTATTTCACATTGAATACTAATTGTTACTAAAGCAAACATATCAGTAGAGCTGAATAGACTAAAGTTTGATATTGCAGGAATGATTTTCCACTAAAGGGACCGTTGCACACAATATCGTTGCAAAGTCTTTGGTTTGGTGACGTTGCAATGATGTCGAAACAACATCATTGTGTGTGACACGTATCAACGATAAGTCGTTGATCGTTGATCATAGATTTATGGTCCTGTCCATAAATCTATCATTGGTCTCACACTGGGCGGCCAGCATCAGCGTGTGTGAAAGTGGGAGATCAACGATGAACAACCTCCCAGCGCCGCACAGCAAGCACTGGGAGCTGGTAAACATTGGACAGCGCTTCCCTTAGTTACCCGCTGTGTACCTTGGATACCAGCCTGTAAGCAAAGAAGGCTGGTAACCAGTGTATACATCGGGTAACTAGGTGCTGTCACGCTTGGGAGGTGAGGGAATCAGGTAACTTGATGGTGTGATGGGCAAAGGGGTCAGGAGAACCTAATCTGACCCTGATGCTGGGGTCCCTGACTTGCCCTGATCTCGGAGGTACCTCTGATGGTGAGGAGTTCTGAGCTACCACCCTGAACCCTAAAACTCCTGATTAGCCCTAGGCTGAGGGCCCCTTTCTCCACCCACGGGTCAGGTATCACAACTTCTCCCACGGCAAAAGAACTCCAGGAGAGGCTTCAGCACAGCAGCAAGACGTCTTCTCAGCTCAATGACCAAGAGCCAACTAACTATAAATGGCATCTGACAGAGGAGAGGGAAGGCTATTTAAAGCCAGGGGGAAGGGATTTCAGGTGAGTCACATTTCAACCACTCAACCAGCAGCTGAACATAATACTGAATGTAGCTCTGGAGCACAACACAGGATGCAAGGACCTTCACAACTATCAACCATGCAGCTCTTAAAGACAAACAACATACACAGTAGCATCCAGAAATGTCAGCACCATCTAAGCTCGTGACAGGCGCTGGGCGCTGCCTAGATACCCACTGTTTACCATGGTTACCAGCCTGCTCCCACTTACCGCAGCCTGGCAGCGGGAGCTAGACATCATGGAAAGAATATTTTATTCTTTTCCACAATGTCGCTGGTCCACTGGTCGCCGGTGAGTTTGCCTGTGTGACAGCTCACCAGCAATCAGTTCATGATGTGGCAGCAATCCACTTCGTTGGTCGGATCGCTGCCATATTGCATTGTGTAATGGGGCTTTTCTCCCAAGAATTTATATTGATAAATGAATCTCCATGCACAAGATAATCTTTCCACACATTGAGTTAGAACAGTGATGACTAAACTATGACATGCGTGTCAGCAGTGACACGTCAAGGTGTTTTGGCTGACACACGTGTCATGGCGTAATTAATTCTGTGCTTGGGGAGCTTTACCCACCGCCAATAGAAATAATTTCATCAAAGCGCCTCACTTGTCCCGCCTGCGATGACCCTGACTGCTTGCTGGGTTCATTAATGCACCATTCGTGACAAAATTGCCCCATCTCCGGACGCTGATTTAAACTGCGCCATATTACTTCACCTATGTAAACCTGGGAAGCAATCAGGCAGTGTCACTATCTGGAGGTGGGGCAAGTGGAGTGCAAACAGTGCCATATTATCTTGCTTAGTAAAGCCAGCGAGCAGACAGTGTAATTGTTTCTTAGTGAATTCTATTAATGAGGCCAGAGCAGCAAGCAGCCTTGTACTCGGATAGCTGCAAACACTACTTACAGCTGCAGATTTGTGTCAGGCAGCTGCAAAAACTTCTGACAGTTGCAGATTTGTGTTAGCTGCTAACAATTCTCACAGCCGCCATTTTTCTCAGACAGCTGAAAACACTGTTCTCAGGTGCAGATTTGTGTCAGACAAATCTGACTAGGGGAAGGGAACACCCAATCAAAGACAGTTAATCCTGCCAAGACCTCACTGTGCTATCACTGTACCTCAACACAGTTACTGTTAAGCAATAGTGGGGGAAGAGAATACCTCATCCAAGAGTCTAGTGTGGAGAACCCCTAATTGCCTGCAGGGCTAGCAGGCTATTTTCTGTGACCGTCCCCCTGATGGAGACCCCAAAAAATAAATAAAACAAGATTAAATAAAGGAAGTGGTAGTAGCAGTAGCCGACCCTTTCAAGAGATATGGACCGAGATGTATGGCATTATTGACCGAAATGGCAGATCATTTTTTCATATTGTGTAATGAAATGGTACTAAGCAGAACGTGGATTATAAATAGACATTTTGAAACTAATCATTCCCAGCTCTTGAAAAAAAGTGAGGATGCACCTCAATAAGAGTAGGGCTGCTTTCACATAGCATTATTTTCCTGTCCGTGGGGATCCTACTTTTTGCAAGACCCCACAGACAGGAAAGGACAGCATTGGAGGTGACATCCAGATGCCATTTCTGTGACCAGGTCTGTGATTTTCACGGATCCGGACACAGAAAGCCCAAGCCGGGCACTTTCACTCCCACGATGTATATACATACATTCCGGGAGTGAAGCAAGGATTAAAAAAGAAAAAAACATCCTCACCTCTCCGGCATGTGTCCCGCGCCGTCTGGCTCCCGGGGCTTAAGTGGGTGGGCAGGGATACCGATAAGCTGATCGGTCCCATGACCGCATCAGCTGAGTGGTTTAAATCTCCCACCCACTGATCGGTTTTGGCGGGCAGGCTATTTAAACCGCTCAGTGATGTAGTCATGTGATCGATCAGCTGATCAGGTAGCCCCGCCCCACCAGGTCCTTAAGCCCCGGGAACTAGACGGCGCGAGACACACACCCTAGAGAGGTGAGGATGTTTTTTTTTTATTTTTAACCCTTTGTTAGTTGATTTCACTTCCGCAGTGTATATATATATATATATATATATATATATACATACACATTGCGGAAGTGAAATTAAAGTGGAACAGAGCAGTTTTAGTTTACTGAGCATGCTCAGTATACTAAAATCTAGTCCAGGAAACAATCCAATGTTTTCACGGACCCGTGCTCCATAGGCCTCCATGTTATTTGCCGCGGATAGCGTCAGATCCAATTCTGTCTGATTTGGTCCGCTGTGCCCAAAATCGGAGCAGTCTCCAATTTTGGGGACAGCAAAAAGTCGGACAGAATCAGATCCTACACAAATCGGATGCCATTAAGGCCAAATTCGATCAGATCTGTTGGCCATAGGGATACATGGGGCCAAATCTGATTTTACAACAGCAGCCATGGAGCCTCAAAAAGGCAGTGTGAAAGCAGCTTTAATCTAATTCCATCTTTAAATTTCTAAAAGACTCTACAAATTTGACATCTGCAAGTTTAACATTACTGACTCCATAGCTCAGCATGGAACAACACTGAGTGAGGGATAATTTATTAAAGAAACTCTTCTAAGATGTGCACCAATCCTATTTAAAAAAATGCAATCCTATTTTAAAAAAAAATGCAGTATAAAGATGCAATTATTAAGCGAATATCTGATTTACCACTTAGTAGAAATGTCATAAAAGACAGAATATTGAGACTGAACACAAACATACAATGTTAATTAACGAGAGACTTAAATAATTGTAAATTTTTTTCGATCCCTCTTGATCAAACTACTGATGTCACAGTCGACCACTGCTTCTTATTACATATCCTCTCTTCCATTGGTATCACTGACCTTGCCCTCTCCTGGATCTCCTCCTACCTTTCCAACCACACATTTAGTGTCTCCCACTCCCACACGACCTCCTCGCCCCATCCTCTCTCTGTTGGGGTCCCTCAAAGCTCTGTCCTGGGGCCCCTCCTTTTTTCAATCTATACTCTTGGTCTGGGACAACTCATAAAGTCCCATGGCTTCCAGTATCACCTGTGTGCTGATGACACTCAGATCTACCTCTCTGGCCCAGACGTCACCTCTCTGCTGTCCAAAATCCCAGTGTATATCAGCCATATCCTCCTTCTCCTCTCGCTTCCTAAAACTCAATGTAGAAAAAAACAAACTCATCATCTTTCCTTCATCTCACACACCTTCCTTACCAGACCTATCTATCACAATAAATTACATCACACTCTGCCCTGTACATGAAGTCCACTGCCTCGGAGTAACCCTTGACTCTGTATTGTTCTTCAAACTGCACATCCAAGCCCTTGACATCGCCTGCCACCTCCATCTCAAAAATATTTCCAGAATCAGTCACTTCCTCATCCCTCAATCTGCTAAACTGCTAGTGCATGCCCTCCTTATCTCCCGTCTCAACTACTGCAACCTCCTCCTCTGTGGTCTCCCTGCTAACACTCTTGCACCTCTCCAATCTGTCCTCATCTCTACTGCCTGACTAATCCACCTCTCTCCTCGCTATTCCTCCACTTCTTCCCTCTGCAAATCCCTCCACTGGCTTCCAATTCCCCAGATTATCCAATTGAAAATACTAACATTGACTTACAAAGCGATCCACAATCTGTTACCCCCGCATATATCTCTGAACTTATCTACAAATATCATCCAACTCGTAATCTTCAATCCTCCCAAGACCTCCTTCTTTCCTCCACACTTGTACGTTCCTCATCTAACCGCCTGCAAGACTTCGAATGAGCACCCCCCATTCTCTGGATTTCTGCACCCCAAAATGTTCGACTGTCCCCTACACTCAGAACCTTCAAGTGGAACCTGAAAACCCATCTGTTCAGAACAGCCTACAACCTGCAATGTCCATAGTGCCACCTCACCATCACTGGACCTGGCGCTCTACCACCGCTGGACTTGGTGCTCCACCACCATGGACCCGGCGCTCTACCACCATTGGACCCGGCACTCCACCACCACCAGAGCAAACCCAACCTACTGTCTCCCTTCTCACTGCCTTGTAAAATGTAAGCCCGCAAGGGGCAGGGTCCTCTCCCCTCTGTATTAGTCTGTCACTGTTAGTTTGTTCATTGTATTTTTAACTTGTTTGTATGTAACCCTTTCTCATGTACAGCACCATGAAATCAATGGTGCTCTATAAATAGATAATAATAATGTCACATCACATACTCAGTTGGCCATTATTGGTCGAAATTTTCATGATCTCACAATGAGAGAAAAGTTGTTAAAGATAGTATCAGTGCCAACAAGTACATCAGGAAGTGGTTGTTATACAAACATTCCGTGAAATAAGCACCTCTAAAGTTGTGTCACTACTGACAGATGGGGCACCAACATGGTGGGGGGAAAGTGGGATTTGTAAAACTGATTATGGAAGCTATTGGAAATCTGATTGTGCCTTTTTTGTATTATCCATAAGGAGATGTTGTGTGACAAGGCAGGATTCACTGACTTAAACGACTTAATGTTAGTTGTCACAAAAATAGCGAATTTAATGGCTACTCGCACACTTCATAAGTGAGAATTTTCTGCACTTTTATTGTAAGCCTACAGTGGACTGCTGATCTTCACTAATGTGAGATGGCTGAGCCAAGGCAAAGTTCTGGAGCGGTTTGTGGAGTGTTTTGCAGAAATTAAGGTATTTCTTGAGGATAAATATCTGGGAAAATTTCTTCAGCTCAATGATCATAAGTGGGTCAATTCACTAATTGTTTTTACAGATTTCTCTGTTCATATGAATGAATTGAACATAAAGTTACAAGGTTTTGGTAACAGTATTGATGTTATGTTTGGATGCATAAAAGCTTTTGAAAGTAAGATTAAAATTTTCAAGTGGAATATCGAAACTAAAACATATAAGTATTTTCCTTGAGTAACAGAGTATTTTGAGAAGGCGAGCGCAACAGTACAAAACGAAATGGAGCCCATGCATATAAAGTACCAGCATATTTTAAACTCGTTACTTCACCAGTTTGGTGAAAGATTTAATCAATGTCTGGATTAAATCAATGTCTGGATACCTTGCTGTAACTGTCACTGAGGAGTGATGATGATGATGATTATCCATGCAATGTTTCAGGGGACAGGAAGCTACCATGTTTCTATAGGGAAGTAGAGACCATGCACAGCTGAATCGATCAGTGTTGCGCTATGCCTGTGCTCCCAGCCTCACAATACCAGTACACATTATGCATCATCGTACAGCACAGGATCACAACATGTATTTGTATCAGCTTGTTGACATGATTGCTATTTCCAGCCTTGTCGCCGTCACATCACATAGCATGGTATATCAGGGGCTGGATTGTAGTATAAACATGGGGCCATTGACCATGCCCCCTGCCACGCCCCTCCCTATATAGAAGTGTAAGGGGGCTGGAATGTAGGATGATCTGCAGCTCCCAGAAATGTTATATTCCCTGAAGGGGGATCAGAGATGAGGAGCAAGCATGAGTTTATTGAATTATAAGCGATCTATAGATCCTAGAACCACAGTGTACAGCTCTGCTTCATCATGTAGGACTGTACTAAACGTTTTCTCTCCCCGGAGTTCCCATTTAATTTTCTGAGCTAATGACCTTTGGGTTTCATTGGTTTTAAGCCATAACCATCAACATTAACAGAAATAAACACTTGAAATAGATCACTCTGTTTGTAATGACACTATATAATATATGTGTGTTTCACTTAATTTATTTCAGTAATTCAATACATAAACTTTTTGATATTCTAATTTATTGAGTTGCACCTGTATCAGGACTCCATCTTTAATACTCTTTCATACCCATCCTAAATCCACTGTGACATCTTCTTGATTGCAGGCTGCGGTGATGAACACAGTGTCCTGTCAACGCAGCCTCCACACATTGAATGAATGATATGCCAGCTCTGGTCCAGTAAGGTGTAACTATTGAGGTCATCGTTCAGGTAATCATGGTGGCCGCTAACCATAGCAGGTACCATGGATACCTGAGTTGCCCTTGGCAGGAGTCACCACTTACTGAACCGGAGCTGGCAGTTCATTCATTCAATGTTCATTCAATGGAGGCTATGATGATAGGATGCTGTGTTCTTCACGGCAGCCTGCAATCAAGAAAACATCTCAGAAGATCGAGGATGGGTATGAGGGAGTAGGAAAGATAGAGTTCAGATACGTGTTTGTGTTTTTATTTCTAATACAATATTTTGTGTGTTGTGTCTTCTTTACTATTTGCCAAGGTAGAGAAGGACCCTGCATACAAAAATAGTGCATATTAAAAAATGACAACTTTATTACATATATACAGGGGTGGACTGGCCCAGGTGACAGGGTGGCATTTCCCCCCAGGCCGCTGGTTTAGTCCTAGTTTAGGGCCTCCTAGACAGTGGCAGCGGCTGCGTGGCGGCGCATTGCAGCTGCAGCCGCTGCATTCACTTGAGTGTCCGCGGGCTTGGGACTGGAGCGTAGGCAGCAGCCAGCCGGTAGCTGAGTCAAGGAGCGGCCCAACCCCCTGCTTCTCACTTGGCCCCAGTAGCATACCCCCTCGCTCCTCGCTTGGCCCCAGTAGCACCCCGAACCCCCCCCCCCCCCCCCGCTCTTGGCCCCTGGCTGTACTAAGGGGACTGCCTCCCAGGGCAAGATCAGCCAGTCAGCCCCTGCATGTATACTAAGAACACAAAAGCGCCAATTAGAAGCAGTTGAAACAATTCGAGTCTAGAACCACATTGTTTTAACGGCTTTTAACCCCTTCATCACCCAGCAAATTTTTTATTTTCATTTTTGCTTTTTACTCCCCTGCTTCCAACATCCATAACTTTTTTTTTTGTCAATATAGTCATATGATGGCTTGTTTTTTGCGGGACGAGTTGTATTTTCAGATGCAATCATTTATTTAGTGTGCGGGAAAATGGGAAAAAATTCCAAGTGCAGTGAAATTACAAAAAGAAATGCAATTACATGTAGATTTTTTGGGTTTTTGAGTCGCCAAGTTTACTACATGGAAAAACTGACATGACAGTGTAATGCCTCAGATCGGTACAAGTTTGTAGATACCAAACATGTATACTTTTACTGGTATCTAAGTGGCGAAAAAAAAATTCAGAAGTTTGAAAAAAAACAAATCACACTTTTTGCGCCATGTTCTGCGACCCGTAGCATTCTTTTTTTTCAGGATCTGGAGCTGTTTGATGGCTTATTTTTTGTGGCTTGAGCTGACGTTTCTAGTGACACCATTTTTGGGTGGATGAGTTATTTTTATTGCCCCTTATTGCAGTTTATAGCAATGTTGCGGCGACCAAAGAAACATAATTTTGACGTTTGGACCACATTTTCCTTTTAAGGCTCTCATTAATTGATTTTATATCTTGATAGATCGGGCATTTCTGAACGCAGCGATACCAAATGTGTGTATTTTTTTTATTAATTTTTTTTTTGAATGGGGGAAAAGGGGATGATTTGAACTTTTGTGGTTTTATTTTATGTTTTTAAAAACTTTATTTTTTAATTCATTCTTTATTTTATATAGCCCCATAGGGCTCCACACTGCTACAGAATGCAATTGCTGAGCTGCAGTACATCGGACCTCTCACAAATGCGCTCTGTGAGTGGTTGGCAGGACTTGCCAATCACTCACAGGAAGTGAACCGTGATAGCTTCTGGGGTCTCGGCAGGACCCCGGGCTATCATGTGACAGCCAGAGATCTTGCAATATTATCGCAGGATCTCTAGTGCAGGGGGGAACAGCGCAATCCCCGCTGTGGCTATTTTGGATCCCGCTTTCAGTGAATGACAGTGGGATCCAAGGGTTAAAAGCACCGATTGGATCAAGGATCCAATCAGTGCTGTAAGCCCGACATCTCAGCTGATGAGTTCAGCTGAGATGTCAGGTGTTTGATGTGAGCTAACATAAAACACCGGGACTTGACCCTTGACGTTGTATTACCTCAAGGGTCAGGAGTCAATGCTGATAACATGGAAACTACAAAGGGTAGAATAATGATTTGACATGTTTTTAAAAGAGCTGCCCAGGCACTATTCAAGGCTAATATTAGTATCATACTGAAAAATGATCTGACAATATTCCTTTAAGAATTTCGAGCCTAATTCTAGCTGCCATTAACTTGTTATAATCCAGTCTGCAATCGCTACATACCAACTGGTGGTTAAAGTGCTAGGAATTGGAGCTTCTTATGAACGTGCCAATTTCTGGGGCAGCTGCAGGGAGTTTTTCTATAGTATGGGGGGGTCCAATAACAATGAACCCTCACCCCGATGAGATTACCAGCACTCAGCTGCCTAGTTAACCTTGGTTGACAATTAAACATAGGATGGAGCTTTTTTTACCATTATGTATTTATTTTATGTCAGGTTACACACACAGCATTACGCAGTAGTGAATCCCACTGTGGCACCACAATGTTGATTGATGATTTTTTGGAGCAAATTTTGTGAAGCTCCATACCTATCCTGAAGCCAGCAGTCTGTGAGAATTCTAAAGTGCTATGCCGACAATTTTTTTTTGAACTGCAGATTTACTGCACTTATGACATGTCCTACATTTTTTTGGCCTCAGGATAGAGATGCAGATTTTGATGCAGATTCTCATTCTGTGTAAAAAAAAAAAAATCAAACAACAAAATCCAGGGAGAGCCGCAGTAGTGGTGAAAGGGCTCAAGGATTTCTCTTGTCCCCTGAATACCTCCACAGAGAATTCTAGTGCAGTTGTGGCCAACTACAGTCCTGAAGGTCTAAAAACAGTGCAAGTTTTTCTGGATTTCATTAGCATTGACAAGTGCTAAATTCTTCACTTACAGAGGTGATGGATGATTCTAGCACCTTGTGCAATGCTAGGAAAATCCTGAAAACATTCAGTGTTTACGTCACTTGACAAATGCACTTGGCCAACCCTGTTCTACTGGAGTTGGTATACTGTCTTGCAGTTCCATATGTCACACCTTCAGGCCAGAGGCCTGTGGCTTGTTCACCAGTCTCTGTAGGGCAGTATCAAAGCACCTGTTTGCAGAACCAGTCCAGCACACAAGGAGTGAATTCAAAATACTTCACTATGTAGACAGACTATAAGTCTCAAAAAAAACCTTAAGAATATACATGGTGCATATAGATAATTAACAAAAACACATGCCTTAGTCAAGGACAACAAAAATACTGGAAATAAAACAAGTACCAAAAATCATTGTTTGGCCAAAATGTCAACTAAGTCATGGGTCACTGTCTTATAGACTTGCCAACATGTCTTTAGGATGGTCCACTGGGCGTGTTTACCTGCATTTTTATCCATGCCCTGCACCTTGTGTGCAGTTTCTGATGGTAGTCTGCTAACGAACGGTCTTGAGGAGTCGACAGGGCTACTCCTCTAGCCGTATTCTCCTCAACCATATGACCCTGCACACTGCATCATTGCCACAGCTGGAGAGGATGATGAAAAAACTAGGGGACGACCATCCCCTCTAGGACAGACAGGGCCAGGACCATCTTTGGGAAAATGTACATGCCCTGTCGGTGTGGGTGCATCTGGCTGGTCAATTAAAAACTTTTGCGAGGCCCAACACTAACTTCTATCCAGGTGAGCCTCCTTCTGCCATTTCTCAAATTGGGTGCCAACCTGGCATATGCCAACTGCAAACCAAGTCTTCATGCCCTGTACCTTCATGAATGTGACCTCATCCCCAACAAAGATGGTACGTAGTCTTTGGGGAAGATTATCACGCTGCAGGATGGCGCGGTTGACATAGCATCAACATTTAATGCCATGTTCCTCTAGGAGGAACCCATACCCCTTATCCTGTTTGAATAGCACCACCTTGCCTTTTGTACATTAGTCGAGGAAGTCATTAGCCTTAGGCCCATGCAGCCTGTCCCAGGTGAAGTCATCTGCATCCTGAATCTTCTCAACAAATGACATAGGAGAACAGTGTGGTTGATGCCTTCTTGGATAGATGATTGGGGTCGTCACATAGCATTGCCCCAGTTTAATGCCTCCTGAGGTGGTGAGGGTGATCCAAACATATGAGAAACTTTGCCTTCTTGGTGGTCCTCATCCTCGGGCTCCCCATAAAAGTCTTGGTGGTCTTGGGGAATCGGATCCAATAGTTGTGGCTGTGACACCAGCTGCAGCTGGAATCTAGCTAGACATACTGCCAAATTCTCTGCAGTCTCACATATGCTGCTCCCGGGACCGAATGCTGTTGGGTAAAAATCACCTGACTGCTGGTACTCACTCCTCCGGTCTGTTGCTTGCATTGGAACCCAGGACTGTATCCGCACCTCATTACAGATGATGCTCAAATTGGGAAGTGTGGTGGAGCTCCAGCTGACATAGGTCTCCATCTCAATCTCCTCTCCATGATGCCATTCTGGGTCTGGTTCTACAGACACACCTTCTGCCCCAAGGGTGGTTAGGTAGATTATGTCCTCTGAGTCAAGGTCAGCCATGCCTTGCAGGAAATCCATGAAGAAATGACTGCAGTGCAGAATCCAGAGAGTGTACCTGCGTGCCACTGGGAGTGTAAAGGTATGATGGCGAGACACGCTGTTAAAGTTTCGCGGGTTTGGGTATGTTTTATTTGCTTTTAATAAGGGGTTTGCCTCTTGGATTGACTGCCACGATTCAGACCCGAGCAATCAGTGCTGGAGATGAATTTTGTTTGCGCACTATTGTTGCCTAATGCCTAGCTGCTAATTAACATTAACACCTGTATGTCAGGCCACAATGTATATAAACTGAGTTGGAACTTGTGGATACTTAGTTGCAATCATTATTGAAGCATGACATGTTAGTATGAAAGATAATGATGAAAATAAATACGTTTATTCAAGTCACCAGTCACCACCAATTCATCTGGAATGCTGAATTACACTACTGGGCTCTGAAGGAATACTAGGACAAGTGGAATATGCATTATACATTAAATTTGAGCCCCAATGGAGATGGTGCTGTATGTAAAGTTCTGTGGAATTAACAGCGCTAAACACATGAATACATATTAGTAGTAGTAGAATTATGATGATCATGACATAGTGATTACAAATTTTTAATAAGCAATAGCCATACTGTGGGGTTTCATCAGTGTGAACAGACCTATAAGATCATGGATGTGAAGCATATAATGACCATATGCTATTTTTATATTACTTGCTTTCATATAAGTGTAGAACAGATGGCCTCACATGCTGGAGGTTACCCTCTGCAATAATAAAGGTTTGCTCTCCAATGAAAAAATTAAACAAAAAATAAATGACAATAAAAACAAGTATTCACAAAAAAATCCCTTAAAAATATAAAGCTTTCGTAGGCTGGAGGCACACGGTACGAGGGACTCGCACGAGTGCCATGCGAGGGATACTCGCATAGCACTGGGACCAGTGTTGCCCTATCAGGCACACTGGAGTCCCCCGCACCTAACTTGGACTGCGAGTCAGAAGTGAGTGCAATCGCAGCATGCTGCGACTGCACGCGATTCTGACGCGCGTGAGGGCAATGCAAGTGTATGGGTTTAGAGCCACATCAGCATCCTCTGCGCACACATGCGGTGAAGAGGATGCTGATGGGGTTAATCAGTAAAATAACACCAGAATACATTATTTAACTACAATCATCATTGTCTTAGCTAAAC
>JARQOC010002399.1:0-25810 GCA_033576535.1 Allobates femoralis | reverse complement strand
ACATTATAGGACTAATCGAATAGCCCAGGACATTTATTTACTGCTAAATATGAAGCAGGCAAAATAGTAATTATATTAAAATTACAGCAAGCAGCTCAGTAAGTGACACATCCCTGGAATCAGGGTCTCTATTTCTACATTATGCTGTTCTCAAATGGTTTGACAAAAACCTTGTGACAGTGTCCCTTTAAGTCTGCTCATACTGGCATGTGAAGCCTGGCATTTCAATCTCCACAAGGAGAAATCTTACCCCTTAATCCTTAGATGTTAGCCTTTCACCTAGCCAAATCAGATCTCATACTTTGCACTGACGAGGAGCAATATCCAGAAACACCATGTCTGCAAAGTCAGATTCTGGTTCATTTTCATGGGATAAAAAGTCAAACCAGAATCTCAATTTGCAGACATGGTGTTTCGGGGTATTGCCCCTCCTCAGTGCAAAGTATAAGGTTCCCCGTTATGGAGAGTGATATCCCAGTATGAGGAGACTTATATGACTGCAATGCTCCTCTTAGAAATAAAATATGCAAATTGACTCTTCAGGGAGGAAGAGGACTTGATCTCTAGTGCCAACTATCGGAAGTAGCAATCCTAAAAGTCAATATCAACCCTTTAACGAGCCTTGTCATATGACTTAGGATAAAAGCCAAATCAGAACCTCAATTTACAGACACAGTGTTTTGGGGTATTGCTCCTCATCAGTGAAAGTTTGAGATCTCATTTGGCTAGGTGAGAGGCTAAGATCTGTGAACTAAGGGGTAAGGTTTCTCCTTGCAGAGAGTGACATGCCAATATGAGGAAACTTAAACTCCTGAAATGCTCCTCTGGGAAATACGCAAATTGTGTCTTCAGAGACGAAGAGGACTTGAACTCTGGTGCGACTCTAGTGCCACCTATTGGAAGTATCAATCCTAAACATTAATATGGACCCTTTAACGAGCTTTTCCATATGACAGGATAAAAAGCCAATCCAGAATCTCAATTTGCAGACACAATGTCTTGGGGCATTGCCCCTTATCAGTACAAAGTATGAGATCTGGTTTGGCTAGGTGAGTTGGATATCATATGCTCCTTCGATCAGTTATTGACCCAACCTTTTTGCTTTTGGTCCTCACAATAACTTCTCCATTCGCTAAACAATGTGAATCTTCTCAAAACCATGGCCTTATGCCAACCTTTGTAGACCTCACCTGGTGGTCCTGGGCGGGCAGGGTCTGCAGAGCTACCATGAAGTCATTGCTTATCTTCCCTGCAGAGCAGATGCCCCATTTTGTGGCCATTGCAGTAGAATAAATCCGAGCTCCTCGGGTCCAGTGGAGACTCTCACATCCTTCACCTGATTACTTGGGTTTATATTGTTGGAATATGGGAGGCTCTAGTTTGTCAGCAATGAAAATTTGCTGACCTCACCCAAGACCCAACAAAGCCTGCACTTAGTGGTGCCAGCAGAGGGCGCTATGTAAATGTGTTCTATGTCTTACTGTGGTAGGAAAACACCAAAACAATGGGAAAACTTTACTTTTCTAATGTTATCAGCATTGTATAAGAAAAACATCCAATGCAGAAAAACCTCAACCACAGAGTTAGAATGTAATTAGGAAAAACCCTTGAAATCTTCTTATCTACACATAAAACACAAGTATAATATTTTGTTAGAATTTATTAATTTTTTTTACAAAATTCATTTTCTTATTACCGAGTAATGTCAACACATATCATATTACTGTGTCTCCGGTTCTCAAACCGATACATTTTTACAGGCTTCCAATCTTTAAAAAGAAATCATTTTGTTGACATATTTAATCCCCCTTTAAGAAAACATAGAATAAACTAGAACTTAAAGGAGAACTGCACTTTCAAGTAACTTCTTAGAATAAGCTTTTATGAATTACCGTATACTATTTCTGACCATTTTATGGCTTGTTTCTTGCATTTGCACCATTTTTGCAGGCGCTATCTTTAATTTTCAGTTGACTCTGAGCTAGTGAGTGGAAACCAGCTGCTATGATGAATACACAGAACATCCAGAGGAATTCCTGCTTTTATTTTTTTTGGCTGCACACAAAATAGCAGCTTCAGTATGGAGGAAATTATACAGCTGTACTGAGCAGTAAAGATGTGAATCCAGCTCTGGCAGGGTCGGACTGGGATGTCTGGGGCCCACCAGGGAAATTGACTCCAGGGGCCCACTCACCCGCTATATGCAAATACCCGTTAGCCGTTATACCCATTATAGCGGTTACTCCTGCACATCACTCTGCGCTCACCATTACTGCGATGTACCATTACTGTAGTGTACATTAAAGGGATACTTTGGTGAAAACAAGTTACCAACAATCGTGAGGTTCGGCAGGTGATCACTTAGTTATTGGTGGAATCCGACCAATCAAAACCACATCGTCGGAAGAATGTGGCACTTTTACCCCTTTTATTAACTGCAGTGGCCGGTAATGATGTGACCGTGGCTCCATTCATTATCATTGGAGCTCCCAGAAAAAGGCAAACCCAGCGCTCACAGCCACTGAGGGAGTGAAGGGATCATGGCGAGCCGTACATCACCTCCAGTCTAATGGGGACAAAACAAATCTATGACTAAGGACTGTCTTCAAGGACATTAATTTAAATGTGCTTTATAATACTTTTCTAATATAATGCATTTTTAAGGATCTAGATCCCAAGACTCTATGCTGGATATTTTTCTATTTTTTGGACACATAATGGGGATAAAAGCTGCACATTCAGCAGTCGCACCCCCACCAACTAATACCTTATCACATCCTTAGGCCATGTGCACACACTGAGTATTTGGTGAGTCTTTTACCTCGGTATTTGTAAGACAAAACCAGGAGTGGAGCAATCAGAGGTCATATGTTCTGCATTTCTCACCATTTCCTGCTTCTGTCTTATAAATACTGAAGTGAAAATCTCACCAAATACTCACTGTGTGAACGTGGCCTTAGACGAGATCATTACTTGCTTTCTCTGGAGAACCTCTGTAAGTGCATTTTGCTGCTGCTGTGTCACAGGACAGGAAGGGGTTAAGCAACCAAGTTTTTAATATCTACTAGAAATAAAGAATTTTCCCCTTATTGATATCAGAAAAAAACTAATAATCAACCACAATCCACTATACCAAGACCAGTAATACCACATATAAAGGAGACATACCACCACACTGTGATCAGAGCACATATTACTACTAAACTGTGATCAAATACTACCACGTGCGAGGTATAAATACTGCCACACACCATGAGAAGACCACATATAACAGACATATTGTAATTGAATAATTCCACATTCAAGGGACAAATACACAACGCCATGACCAGAGCACATAATGCCACTACATAGCAGCCAATAAAATCCGGTCAACCCATAGAAGCACCACCCAGCTCAAAATGGTTTGCCGTCATCTGCTCCTTCACCTCTCCTCTTACCTGATAAACCACAAGTTTGGTGCCAGACCCACTACTACATGTCAGTACTCTGTGGTGCCCAGCTGTTTCTTCTTCAGTGTGAATAGTGACCAATACTACTACAATAATGAAGATTAAAAAAAGCTCTCTATATTTGGTAAGTGTAAATACAGTGATTATCAGTGACATTATACACAGAAACTCTGTATATAGTGTCAGTGTACAGGTGATGCAGAGAACACCAGTGACATTATACACAGGAGCTCTATATATAGTGTCAGTGTACAGGTGATGCAGAGAACACCAGTGACATTATACACAGGAGCTCAGTATATAGTGTCAGTGTACAGGTGATGCAGAGATCCCCAGTGACATTATACACAGGAGCTCAGTATATAGTGTCTGTGTACAGGTGATGCAGGGAACACCAGTGACATTATACACAGGAACTCTGTATATAGTGTCAGTGTACAGGTGATGCAGAGATCACCTTTGACATTATGCACAGGAGCTCTCTATATAGTGTCAGTGTACAGGTGATGCAGAGATCACCAGTGACATTATACACAGGAGCTCTGTATATAGTGTATAGTGTGCGTGGATAGGTAATACACCTACTCACCAGAGATGTATCTTGGTGAAGTCATTCATCTTCAGGTTTCTTCTTCCCCTGTCGCAGACAAATATCACGTCTTCTACCCAGGACTCATCTCTGCAGAAAATAACACAGTTATCTACTGTATAAAACTGATCACTTCCATAGCACATTCCACACTTTTCCCAAGATTTCTACACTACATCAAACGACCAAAAAAGCGACATCGTGCCGCCTCGCACAGTAACAAGGCCTCCCTTTGGTTCCCCTAATGGAAAAGTAAATTATACAGCAGTAATAATGTCGCCTGATTGGCCCCTACAGTAAATATGTCCCCACTTCCCACCGTAAACCAATAATGTATGTTCCTCATTCTGGCCCCCATATAGTAATAACGTCTTGGGCCCCCATGTTCCCCCATTCTAGGTCCCCAGACGGACATGACAACTTCTCCGGCCATCTACATAGATTACAACAAAGACACATCTGACATCTCACATTTCCAGCCCAATCTATTCCCAAACTGAACAAACTCCTCATCCTACTGATCCCCCAATACTGAGCCGTTGCTGCTGTCCCTATTACTGCACATGCTGCGTGGTACAAAAACAGCGCTCCTCTTACTGCCCCACATAATAATGTCACCACTGTGCCCTCCACATAGTAATACCACCACTGTGCCCTCCACATAGTAATACCACCACTGTGCCCTCCACATAGTAATACCATCACTGTATTGTATATACCACCATATGACCCCCTCCATGCTGCACGGGACCCCCTGCATGCTGCATCGGACCCCCTCCATGCTGCACGGGACGGACCCCCTCCATGTTCCACGGGTAGACACACATATTGTTGCTGCTGGGGGGCAGCACACTGAATGTTGCTGCTACGGGGGGGCACATATTGCTGGTGCCAAGGGAGAGACATATGGCTGCTGCTGGGGGAGGCACACTGATTGCTGCAGCTGTTGCTGGGGGGCACACATGCCTCATCTACTTCCACACTGTTGCTGCAGCTCTGTCTGCTCCTCTTCATGTGGGATGCAGGACTTCACGTGCTGTCCCCGCCCACACACCTCATCCTCGCTCTGGCACTGCCTGCTGTGTGAGGAAGTCCCGGCTGCAGACAGTGCTCTCTCTGCTCCTCACAGCATACACACTGTCAGGGCTGGCAGCCAAACAATGCAGCTGCCGGCCGTGCACTGCGGTCTCTGGCAATGTGCCTGGCCGCCGGAAGGTAGGTCTTAGGCCAGCTCCAGGTTTTTGTGGGCCCTGGGCGAAAGAGTCTTAGTGGGCCCCCTTTAACATATACTGCTCAATGTGTAAATATATCATATTGTAAAAGTTGCAGACTGTAATATATATAAAATCTCCCCCACAGATATAATCCCTCTTATGTCTCTCTTTCCCCCCATTTGCTGTCTTTCCCCCCACGTGTTCTGTCTCTTCCACCCTGTGCCTGTCACCCCATGCACTCTCTCTCTCTCTCCGCCCCGTTCACACTCTCTCTCTCTCCGCCCCGTTCACACTCTCTCTCTCTCCGCCCCGTTCACACTCTCTCTCTCTCCGCCCCGTTCACACTCTCTCTCTCCTCTCCGCCCCGTTCACACTCTCTCTCTCCCGCCCCGTTCACACTCTCTCTCTCTCTCCGCCCCGTTCACACACTCTCTCTCTCTCTCCGCCCCGTTCACACTCTCTCTCTCTCTCCGCCCCGTTCACACTCTCTCTCTCTCTCCGCCCCGTTCACACTCTCTCTCTCTCTCCGCCCCGTTCACACTCTCTCTCTCTCCGCCCCGTTCACACTCTCTCTCTCTCCGCCCCGTTCACACTCTCTCTCTCTCTCCTCGCTATTGACACACTCTCTCACTCCGCCCCGTTCACTCACTCTCTCCGCCCCGTTCACACACTCTCTCCGCCCCGTTCACACACTCTCTCCGCCCCGTTCACACACTCTCTCCGCCCCGTTCACACACTCTCTCCGCCCCGTTCACACACTCTCTCCGCCCCGTTCACACACTCTCTCCGCCCCGTTCACACACACTCTCTCTCCGCCCCACTCACTCATCTCTCTCCGCCCCGTTCACACTCTCTCTCTCTCTCCGCCCCGTTCACACTCTCTCTCTCTCTCCGCCCCGTTCACACTCTCTCTCTCTCTCCGCCCCGTTCACACTCTCCTCTCTCTCTCCGCCCCGTTCACACCTCTCCTCTCTCCTCCCGCCCCGTTCACACACTCTCTCTCTCTCCGCCCCGTTCACACTCTCTCTCTCTGCCCCGTTCACACACTCTCTCCGCCCCGTTCACACTCTCTCTCTCTCTCCGCCCCGTTCACACTCTCTCTCTCTCTCCGCCCCGTTCACACTCTCTCTCTCTCTCCGCCCCGTTCACACTCTCTCTCTCTCTCCGCCCCGTTCACACCTCTCTCTCTCTCTCCGCCCCGTTCACACGCTCTCTCTCTCTCCGCCCCGTTCACACTCTCTCTCTCTCCCCCCCGTTCACACTCTCTCTCTCTCTCCTCGCTATTGACACACTCTCTCACTCCGCCCCGTTCACTCACTCTCTCCGCCCCGTTCACACATCTCTCTCCGCCCCGTTCACACACTCTCTCCGCCCCGTTCACCCCTCACACTCTCTCCCGCCCCGTTCACACACTCTCCTCCGCCCCGTTCACACACTCTCTCCCGCCGCCCGTTCACACACTCTCTCTCCGCCCCTTCACCACTCTCTCTCTCCGCCCCGTTCACACTCTCTCTCTCTCTCTCCGCCCCGTTCACACCTCTCGTCTCTCTCTCCGCCCCGTTCACACTCTCTCTCTCTCTCCGCCCCGTTCACACTCTCTCTCTCTCTCCTCCGCCCCGTTCACCACTCTCTCTCTCCGCCCCGTTCACACACTCTCTCCTCTCTCCTCCGCCCCGTTCACACTCTCTCTCCCGCCCCGTTCACACTCTCTCTCTCTCCGCCCCGTTCACACTCTCTCTCTCTCTCGCCCCGTTCACACTCTCTCTCCTCTCCACCCCGTTCACACACTCTCTCTCTCCGCCCCGTTCACACACTCTCTCCGCCCCGTCCCCTTCACTACACTCTCTCCGCCCCGTTCACACACTCTCTCTCCGCCCCGTTCACACACTCTCTCTCCGCCCCGTTCACACACTCTCTCCGCCCGTTCACACCTCTCTCCACTCCTCACACTCTCTCCGCCCCGTTCACACTCTCTCTCCCCCTCTCTCCCCCCGTTCACACTCTCTCTCTCTCCTCCGCCCCGTTCACACTCTCTCTCCTCTCTCCGCCCCGTTCACACTCTCTCTCTCTCTCCGCCCCGTTCACACTCTCTCTCTCTCCGCCCCGTTCACACACTCTCTCTCTCTCCGCCCCGTTCCACACTCTCTCTCCGCCCCGTTCACACTCTCTCTCTCTCTCCGCCCCGTTCACACTCTCTCTCTCTCCCCGCCCCGTTCACACACTCTCTCTCTCCGCCCCGTTCACACACTCTCTCTCTCCGCCCCGTTCACACACTCTCTCCTCTCCCTCTGCCCCGTTCACACACTCTCTCCGCCCCGTTCACACACTCTCTCCGCCCCGTTCACACACTCTCTCCGCCCCGTTCACACACTCTCTCCGCCCCGTTCACACACTACTCTCTCTTCCGCCCCGTTCACACACTCTCTCTCTCCGCCCCGTTCACACACTCTCTCTCTCCGCCCCGTTCACACACTTTACTCCTCTCTCCGCCCCGTTCACACACCTCTCTCCGCCCCGTTCACACACTCTCTCCGCCCCGTTCACACACTCTCTCCGCCCCGTTCACACACTCTCTCCGCCCCGTTCACACACTCTCTCCGCCCCGTTCACACACTCTCTCCGCCCCGTTCACAACACTCTCTCCGCCCCGTTCACACACTCTCTCCGCCCCGTTCACACACTCTCTCCGCCCCGTTCACACACTCTCTCCGCCCCGTTCACACACTCTCTTCCTCCGCCCCATTCACACACTCTCTCCGCCCCATTCACACACTCTCCTCCGCCCCATTCACACACTCTCTTCCCCATTCACACTGGGTGGGGGCAGTGCTCATGGGCCCCTGCAAGGTGAGAAGTGCACAGGGGGCCTGAGAACGTTTCCTCTCTTATGGCCGGCAATGAATGGATGAGCGCCTCATTACACGCAACCGATGGGAAACAGAATAGTGTGTGAAGACAGATAGGAGAAAAATCAGACTGCGGAGCTCTGTATGGAGAAATGCTGTATACTAACAAATTCTGCCATATACAACATGTACTGCTATACTGTCTGCATACTGTATATAATGCTGCCATACCGTGAGCAAATGACTGTGCCTTTAAGCTTGAGGGCAACTACAGTACCATGCAGGGATGGTAGAATACTAACACATACATCTTACAATACCGCCATACACAGCTTATAGAATGCTATATGATAAAAGGTTCAGATAAATGGTGGCTTATTGCAGTACAGCACACAGCTGGTACAATATACCACATACAGCCTATGTGATAGCACCATACAGTAAACATTGCATTACGGAACAACATTACAATACATTATCCTAATAAACAGCACTAACACCCCCAATGCTTACATAATAGCCCCATACAGTGCCAAACACCAGCACTACATAACAGGAATGTAAAATCCTAAATACCAAGGTGATGGATAACAGGACCATATCCTAAACCCAAGCCTGCACTAATACAGCATCTACAAAATGCCGTTTATAATGAACACAATATAATCTAAATTATATGGATGCAAAAACAAAGGCAGCGCCATACAGTGCTCAGATACAGCTGCAGTGATGGCTCTGATCATACAGGTGGCACAGACACTATGGGGGGTGCAGGGCTCACAACTTCTCCATTACACAACTTCCTGGGGGATGATGATATTAGATAAAGGAGCATATGAGGACTGAGAACGTGGTGGACTACAACTCCCAGCAGTTCTGACATAGGGGTCCCACACTGCACCACTAGCTCCTCTGCTTCTACTACTGCCCACTGCATGCTGGGGCTTGTAGTGCTGGGGATACTCATCCCCTGCAGGGGGCTGGTGACCTGTTTCCCCCAGTGCTCATGTCAGCACTGCTGTGTGTGGCCCCTGATGTGAGCGAGTCTGCTGGGGCTTGTAGTGCTGGGGATACTCAGCCCTGCAGGGGGCTGGTGACCTGTTTGCCCGCAGTGCTCCAGTGCTCATGTCAGCACTGCTGTGTGTGGCCCCTGTGAGCGAGTCTGCTGGGGCTTGTAGTGCCGGGATACTCAGCCCTGCAGGGGGCTGGTGACCTGTTTGCCTGCAGTGCTCCAGCCTCCAGTGCTCATGTCAGCACTGCTGTGTGTGGCCCCTGTGAGCGAGTCTGCTGGGGCTTGCAGGAGATTCTGCTCTACCAGAGTGCTGGTGACTGGCCCACCCCCGGACCCCAGCCATACTCACTTCTGCCTGGGTGGCGTCTTACTCCTCTTCTATGCGTTCCACACTGTTGACCGCAAAAGAAGAGGAAGTGAAGGGGCGGAGCCGGGGGCACCTCTTCTATGTGTTCCACAGTGTGGAACACATAGACAGGGGAAGTGACGGCTGGATGCGGGGGCGGAGCGGGGGCTGGCGGCCGGCTTCTGAGTAAGCACCGCACCGGAAAGAATAAACAATAATACCGGCGCGATGAGGGTGGGCGGCGGTGGGGGGCCCCTCAGTCACGCTTGGGCCCCGGCACTGCCCGAATACGCCAGGTGCTGATGCCGGCCCTAGCAGCCAGACGTTCTCCAGGGGAATCCGTTCGGGCCCGTTGGGGGGCGGGGCTAGGTGGGCGGGGCCACAATGCCTGGGGGCCCACCATCACTTTTAACCGGTAACCCGGCGGCCCAGACCGAGCCTGAGCTCTGGGCATAAGATAAACTACTTCCTATATAAGGTTGTAGCAGGAATCTATTTATCTAATGGTGTCAGTGTCTCTCTCTTTGCTTCTTATTCCTCCCACCTCTCCAATATGTAGACTTCAATTTACACTATGATGAATCCCATACAGAACACATATTGGGATTGCTACTTTTATTTCATTTGTCTGCACACCGGAAGTAGCGGCTTCAGTATGGAGGAAATTATACAGCTGTACTGAGCAGTGTAGATGTGAATCCAGCTCTGGAGGTAAAAAATGAATGTCTATAGAATGTCGCAACAGGAATCTCTTTCTCTGGCTGTGTCAGTGCCTCTCTTTCTTGTTCTTATTCCTCCCTCCTCCCCAGTATGTAGATTTTAATTTGCGCTATGATTAATTCCATACAGAACATCCAGAGGAATTCCTACTTTTATTACCTTCGGCTGCACACAGAAAGTAGCAGCTTCAGTATGGAGGAAATTATACAGCTGTACTGAGTAGTGTAGATGTGAATTCATCTCTGGGCATAACATAAACTATGTTCTACAGTAGGTTGCAGCAGAATTCTATTTCTCTGACGGTGTCAACGTCTCTTTTTTACTTCTTATTTCTCCCACCTCTCCAATATGTAGACTTCAATTTACGCTATGATGAATCCCATACAGAACACATATTGGGATTGCTACTTTTATTTCATTTGTCTGCACACCGGAAGTAGCAGCTTCAGTATGGAGGAAATTGTACAGCTGTACTGAGCAGTGTAGATGTGAATCCAGCTCTGGAGGTAAGATAAATGAATGTCTATAGAATGTTGCAGCAGGAATCTCTTTCTCTGGCTGAGTCAGTGCCTTTCTTTCTGCTTCTTATTCCTCCCACCTTCTCAAACTGTAGACTTCAATTTGCACCATGATGAATTCCATACAGAACACACATTGGGATACCTACTTTTGTTTCATTTGTCTCTACACAGAAAGTAGCAGCTTCAGTATGGAGGAAATGATGCAGTTGTATTGCGCAGTATAGATGTGAATTAGTTTGTTAGGTATGATAAATTACTTTGTATAGAAGGTTGCAGCAGGAATCTCTTTCTCTGGCTGTGTCAGTGCCTCTCTTTCTGCTTCTTATTCCTCCCTCCTCCCCAATAGGTAGACTTTAATTTGCACTATGATTAATCCCATACACAGAACACACAGAGGGATTCCTACTTTTATTACCTTCGGCTGCACACAGAAAATTGCATCTTCAGTATGGAGGAAATTATGCAGTTGTACTGAGCAGTATAGATGTAAATCCATCTCTAGGGGTAAAATAAATAAATGTCTATAGAAGGTTCTATTCTCTGCCTGTGTCCATGCCTAACTCTCCGTATCTTATTTCTCCCACCTGACCAATCCATAGACTTCAATTTGCTCTGTAACCTGACGCCTCACTGAGTTGACAGTCCGTTTTGTGTTCAGCAAGATGGATTAAAGCTGGTTTACTTTCAAAGTGGATGATGAAGCAACTGGAGAAGTGGCTGATAAGTGGAGAAAGAAGCAGAACATTTTCATATCAACTACTACTGCTAGGTTTGTTGAAAGTACAGATCCCATTTAAAGAGAACCTGATCTCCTAATGTGGCTGTTTTAATAAATATTAACATTTTGTAAAAAAAAACAGTTCTGGTTCATGTATTGTGCTGCTCCTCTGTTATTACTCCTGGAAATAGATATATTATTTGGCATCTGGGTATCACTATGTCCCTTGTCATTAGGATATAACTTCACAGTTTGACAATGTTCAGACTGTGCAGCTACAAGACCCCTGTGTGGATGGATTAATAGCCAGTCTAAAATGAATTCATTCATTTCCAGGAGAAATAACAGAGGTACTCAATCGTGCTGAACAAAAGTTATTTAATGGCGAATTCAAGCAGAAATGTAATGAGTGTGGACATGCCCCTGATTTCCATGGAGAGCTTAGATTTCTGTTATCTAGACTTTATTCACAGGCGAGTTTGCTATCAAAGCTGGACAGACAGATGGAAAATGCTTGTAGGGCGCACAGTGGTTGACTGAAATCCATGGTGAAAACATCCTCCGCAACACGGCCGAACTGCATCACAATGTGCTCAGCTGCATCAGAGAGAAATATTATTAAAACAATACATAAAAAAGAATAGTAGAGTATGGAAAGTACACCATACTCCTCTCATCTAAGCAAGAACTTACGGTCGTCATCACTGATTATCTGGAAGTTCTTCACGGAGGCCTGGGTGACGCGTCCATGGAAGTTCAGCACGTAGGACTGAGTCTCCTCATTCCACGATGGAGCTTTGTTGTGGAGAACTGAGATATTCTCCATGTTTCCATTTTGAAATCGAGCTAAAAGGGTCTCATGTTCCTTCACATGGAAAAGAGAACACAACTGTATCAAAAAACATGAGCTACTCAAGAACACTCCATAAGCCTTCAAAGAATGGAGACCATGAATATCTTCAGGAACTTTCCTTTGGGAAGAACCTCAGCTTAAATTGACAGGACAATGCTGGGAGCTCCCCACAAAATCAATTAGGCTGCCTTCACACTTGCGTTTGCAAGTGCAGTGTACCGAACGCAGCCAAACGCTTGCGCACTGCGTTCCTATGTTTAACATGGGAACGCATGTGACCTGCGTATTGGCTGCGTTCGGTTGCGTTTGCGTTCGGATGCGCACAATTTGTACACCCTCCGAGCGCAGCATGTTGCATTTTTTGTGCAGTCGCGGGCGCTTTTTTATCTGCAAGAGCCCGCAAGCGTACAAACAATGCATGGATCTCAATGGATCCGCGTGTCCTCTGCATGACACCGCAGGAGAACACTGCAGATCTCATTGAAATCTCTCCCAGCGGCCAACAGGAGATCATGCAGAGCCACAGCTGATCTCCCGCCGGTGTCAGCGGGGAGAAACAGCTGATCTGACAGCTGTTTAAATCTCCCGCGCTGACACCGAATAGGTGATGCCGGCGCGGGAGATTTGAAGCAGCGATCAGCTGTTTCATATCTCCTGCACTGATATCACCTATTCGGTGTCAGCGCGGGAGATTTAGACAGCTGTCAGATCAGCTGTTTTCCCCGCTGACACCGGCGGGAGATCAGGTGTGCCGGGAGGAGGAGGAGATCTCTGCCGCTGATCTCCTCCTCCCAGCCGCCCCCAGAGACAGCTGATTGGCTGTCCGGGCACCATACTTATGTGAACGCATGCGTAGATTCTCCGCTGTGTTCACATCAGTACGTGCTGCGTTGCATCTGCGTTTGCGTCTGCATGCCCTGTGCATGCAGACACAAACGCAAGTGTGAAGGCAGCCTTAGAGCTTGGCAAAACCTAGCAATGAAAACCATGAGGTGCTTATCCCCATTTACAACTGAAGATGTGGCCATTCAATCACTGTCCTTTGAAAGAAGTGTCCCAAATGATTTCCATTGACCTCTACTGAATTTGGAGAAGAATGGCCACTCACACATGGCTACCTCAAAAGTAAAATCAAGCTGACGAACTTGGCCATTTTTGAAAGTGCCGAACTAACTTGGCAGCTATGACTTATTCATTGGCATTAGAGTTGACGTGAATCTATTCGCATGTCCCAGCTCATCTACCATCACTGTGGTCTGCAGCTGCTGGACAGGAGAATGGCCTCTTACCTGATGACATCTGCTGCTTTTCTTTTTATTATCCGGACTGGCGGCATGTCACGTAAGAGTTACACTACAATGATGATGTTGCCCCAGCCAGCTAATGGAAAAAGATTGTGAATGTCAACAGGTAGAGGCTGTTTTCCCAGCGCCAATAGACAACTGTCAGAGCCAACAGACTGGGAGGTCTAAATCAATTCATACCAACTCTAATTTGTATGTAATATGTATCATATGTGGAAAAACGTAAAGGTTTGGGCCAATGAAAACAAGTTATCACCTATCCACTGGATAGATGATAACTTGCTGATTAGTGATGGTTCAACAATAAGACCTGCAACACTCGGCAAAACAAGAAATTGATATCCTGGTTACAAAGTGAAGCAGCAGGTCGGACCCCGACCATTGCTCCCATTCTTTCTCTAGAACAAGCCAAGCGCAGCCTGGCAGACTCCAGAGCAGAGGTCCCCAACCTTTCTGACGTTGAGAGTCACATTAAGCTTTAAAAGGGGTTGTGGGCCACATCCATCTCCCCCCTTCACAGTAGTGACATCCAGAGCTCCCATTACTGGTATAATGACAGCCAATGCTTGTCCACAGATATCACACCTAGGAAGTATACCAGGATTCAGGGGCTCCTACCTTACCCCCATTCAGATCTGCTCTACTATTCGGGGATATTCAAAAAAGTCAGACCTGCTCTTCATAGCTGTTTGCTAGACCTGTTGCTAAAGCACCAAGCTGGAAGACAGCAAGAAGCCACACTTCACGGGTCTGCGAGCCACTTAAAGCTCCAGAGTTACAGATTGGGGACTCCTGCTCTAGAAGAATGAGCGGAGCGGCGGTCAAGCGTGTCCACTGCTGCTCGACTCTGACACAGATAAAATGTCCCCATTCCGACATCTGGGGCGGGTCCAACACTTAGACCCCATTGATCAACAAGTTATCTATCCTGTAGGTAGGTGATAATTTGTTTCGCTAGACAACCCTATAAGTTCACTTTCATATACTTTCTTGACCCCCAAAAAATCAACTAAACATCACCAAAAGAATACCACAATTCCAGCTGTGCTCACTTGTCGGACTCACATTGCGTGGCCTTATGCATACTCTTTCACAGTCCTGGTTCATCCGGGAATAATGACTGACATTTTCCGGGGTCCTCTGAAGCCCAACACATTGGTTTCCTGTTTGAACGATAAGGGGAATCAGGTGAAATGTCAGCTCAGGCCCCTTTCACATCAGCGTTTTTTTCAAATCGTGGCAGATGCGGTGAAAAAACCGCATCTGCCGCGATTACCGCATACTGGCTGCACTTGCGGCACGGTTGCGGCAAACGCCATACAATGTATAGGCGGACTTGCGGCAGTGTGCGGCAAGTGCGGTTTTGGCACTTGCGGCAGGTGCGGCCGGAAAAAAACCGCGGCTGACAGCATTTTTTTTCGCGGCCACACCTGCCGCAAGTGCCAAAACCGCCTTGCCGCACCTGTCGCAAGTTCGTCTAAACATTGTATGGCGTTTACCGCAACCGCGCCGCAACCGTGCCGCAAGTGCAGCCGGTATGCGGTATCGCGGCAGATGCGGTTTTTTCACCGCATCTGCCTGCGATTTGAAAAAAACGCTGATGTGAAAGGGCCCTAAGATGTTCTCAACATATAATATTTCACCACCTTGACGTGTGATCAGCACATTTCAGAGTGTTTTCTCCTTTCTTCTATTTCACCGCAGCCTGTTAATGGCACGGTGTAAAGGGCATTTTGAGGTTGACTAAACAACGCTGACAATTAATTTATAAACTGGTTAATGCTGTGAATATTAAAAGACGTTGACAAAGCTATAAACCACATGCCCTGATTGTGCTACATAGACCCTCCTGGCTCCCTCTCTAGTCCCATACATTAACTCTTTGTTCCCTATCGTCTGATACAACACAGTCTATGGCCAGGGTCACATTTGCGGTTGGACCTGGCCTGCCGGATTCCGGTTTCAAACTTAGCAATTTTTCCATCACCGCATAGCGTTTCCGCTATGCGGTGCTGGAAACCGCAGTCCCTAGTTACCCGGTGTTTACCTGCACGACCTGTCACACAGGCGCGGCTCGGAGGGCGTTTTACAGCGCCGCACAATAACTTTGCAACTGGTTATCTGTGACTGTAAAAGACCGCTGTTGACAAGCGTCATAAACACCGGACTGGCCTGCGTTTCGTGCTAGCGAAGACCCTGCGTGGTACATTGCTATGTCCCAAATTAACTCTTTGTTCCCTATCCCTCTGATACAACACAATCTATCACACCTGTTACAATTCACATTGCGCATAATTAACACATCACATTACACCAACAATATCACTGCTATTTTCAAGGGGAAATGTGGGCATCATGCCCATCTTCTTACAAATGTTTGATAACTGAGGTCTAGATAGAATAGTAATGCACATTTAGGAGGACCACTCACTCCATTCACTGCTTAAAGGAGCAATAGTTATGCATGCACATTACTGCTGTACCAAACCTATAGACCTTAATAGTTGGAGAAATAAAAGCTATAAAGAAATAATAAGAGTTTGTGATGCTAGTTGAGATGATCAGCCAGATATGGCTGGAACTGCAGGATATCCCTGGGAGATAGATGGAGTATTAGTGTAGATCAGAGGTCCCCAACTCCAGGCCTCGAGGGCCGCCAACAGTGCAGGTTTTCAGGATTTCCTTAGTAATGCGCAGATGATAATGGGATCACCTGCACTGGTGATGATTCCAATCCATGTGCAATCCTAAGGAAATCCTGAATATGTCCCTGTTGGCGGCCCTCGAGGCCTGGAGTTGGGGACCCCTGGTGTAGATTTTAAGCCCTTCCCAACTATGGCTGGCTCCCAGGAGATGGTGATGATAGGGGGGTAGTAGGGTGCAGGGTAGCAGAGAAATAAACAGCAGAAGACAGTGTTTTGCTTTACCTTTTACTGAAAATGTTCAAGCAGATCCAGAGTAGTACAACCTCAACCAGGCAGGTGGCCTGGCCAGTCTGATGGGAACTGTAGTACACTGCTGGGTGAGAAATATAGACTTCCTGCTGACATCAGTAAATTGGTAGGTTTCTATGTACCTTTGTGCTGTCCTGTACTCCTCTTAAACTGCTGTGGATAACCTCCAGTTGGTTGGTAGTGCGGGCCCTGTAGATAGCTGTGCCTTCCAGCAATTCTCTGACCCTCTGTATTACTGATGCCCCGGAAAGTTCCACTTAAGTAGCTAGTGGGCATGGAACTCCATAGCCTCCAGTTTCTGCTACATGTTCTGTAACCGGAGTAGTCTAAGGCTTGGTACGCTGCTTGTCAACATGTACCTCTGGGAAGCAGCTCCTCCTGCCTTCCCCAGAATCTTTCTCCTCACTGTTCTCTGTCTTACCAAATACTAAAACTAACCCCTCTTCATCCAGAGGCTGAGTCACAGCCAGAACCAGGCCCTAGTGCTCAGCTTCCTGGATAGAGTTCAGGCAGTGTGTCAATGATTCAGACTTCCAGCAGAGGGAGCTCCAATTCTCTTCAGACATGGCATTACAATTGATGTAGAAGAAATACCACATGTGGCAGCCAGACTGCAGGGGCGCCACATTATTTTTTCATTATCCTTCTTATGCTGCTTCCATCAAATAGTGCATTGAAAAACTGCAGCTGTATCCCCCTCCTCCGCTCTTACTCACAGTCTACTATTTACTGGTTTTGAACATTTGCAGAAAAATTAGGTGAGATATAATCAGATGGAAGGTGAGGAAGCTGTCACTTACATAAGATACACACACCAATTCCTGCCGGAGGGATTCCCTCTCCTGTACAAAGGGCTGCTTGTCAGGGTTTACTCCATTGTCGAATATTGTGAACTTGGTTCCAAGCATGTTTGACCTGGCATCATAAATATAGAAACATAACAATTATGGATCTAGATTCATCTCTATTATGGCCATAGCAGTAAGAAAATCAAATCATGGTGTGCATGGTTGGTATTACCACTAACAGTCAACAAAATATTAACTGTAGGTCTGGACTATATAATTCCGGCTGTGACTAATACACTGAGCTCTGGTCATGGTGGCACGTATGGAGGAGTGGAGGCGCCATATTGAACAAACAAAACCGCCCCGGTTGTCCATTCTGAACATAACTTGTTTCACCTTCTGTCCATCCATTTATCATTATTTTTGCTTTCCAAAAATGCAGTTTCACCAGAAAAGAAAAGGATGGAAGTGGAACAAACAATGGACCCCATATTAGTTTGTAGGCTCCTTATATTTAGCACTGCCATTAAATACCCCTTATAAAGTAATTTTCAGGGCACAACTCCTCAGCTAGACCCATCCGATGAAGTTGTGCATGCAATCAGTCACCTGACTTTTCCAATCACGCTTTCTCCTCCTCGGGAAAGGTCCGTGGGATCCACCGAGATGAGATAATTGGAGGTTTTACTTTTCTTTCTCTTCCTTCCAGCCATGAGAAACAGCTATAAAACAACATAATAAGACACATTACTGTATTCTGAATCTCGACTTATAAGAATTTCCAAATGTAGAGGTGCTGGAACGATACAAACCCAATCTACTAGGTGCAGAATCCAGACAGTTACACTAAGAACCAGACTGGGTTAACCTCACTACTGTCATCCTGGCATCACAAATATAGAGAACTAGATGGTGGCCCGATTTCTAGAATACGTATGTACCGTAGTTTATTTATGAAGATGTAAGAATAATGCAATGCGAAGATGGGTATAAATCCTGCGCCAATATCACTGATTGGTCACGGTTGCAGCGGTGTTGGTGTCCAGCGGTGTTGGTGTGCAGCAGTGTTGGTGTGCATCGGTGCTGGTGTGCAGCGGTGGCGGTGTACAGCAGTGGTGGTGTACAGCAGTGGGTGGGCAGCGGTGGTGGTTTGCAGCGGTGCCGGGGTGCAGCGGTGCCGGTGTGCAGCGGTGTCGGTGTGCAGCAGTGTCGGTGTGCAGCAGTGTCAGTGTACAACACTGTCTGTGTTCAGCGGTGTTCGTGTACACCGGTGTTGGTGTGCAGCGGTGTCGGTGTACAGCGATGACTGTGTGCAGCGGTGGCGGTGGGCAGCGGTGCCAGTGTGCAGCAGTGTCAGTGTGCAGCAGTGTTCGTGTACACCGGTGTCGGTGTGCAGCAGTGTCGGTGTGCAGCGCTGTGGGAGTTCAGTGGTGTCGGTGTGCATCAGTGTCGGTGTACAGCAGTGTCGGTGTTCAGCGGTGTTGGTGTACAGCGGTGTTGGTGTACAGTGGTGTTGGTGTACAGTGGTGTTGAGCAGGCGTGAGTGGGTGCTGAGCGGGGGTGAGTGAGTGCTGAAAGAGGTGAGTGCATGCTGAGCGGGGGTGACTGGGTGCTGAGCGGGGGTGACTGGGTGCTGAGCGGGTGAGTGGGTGCTGAGTAGGGGAGACTGCGTGTGCTGAGCAGGGGGATGACTGGGTGCTGAGCGAGGGTAAGTGGGGGTGAGTGGGTGCTGACTGGGGGTGTCTGGGTGCTGACCGGGGGTGACTGGGTGCTGACCGGGGTGATTGGGTGCTGAGCCGGGGTGACTGGGTTGCTGAGTCTGGGTGAGTGGATACTGAGCAGATGAGTGGGTGCTGAGATGGGTGACTGGGTGTTGAGACGGGTGACTGGGTGCTGAGTGGGGGGGGAATGTCTGAGCGGGGGTGAGTGCTGCTAAGTAGGGGTGAGTGGGTGCTGAGCGGGTGAGTGGGTGCTGAGTAGGGGAGACTGGGTGCTGAGCGGGGGTAAGTGGGGGTGACTGGGTGCTGACCAGGGGTGACTGGGTGCTGAGCTGGGGTGACTGGGTTGCTGAGTCGGGGTGAGTGGATACTGAGCAGATGAGTGGGTGCTGAGACGGGTGACTGGGTGTTGAGACAGGTGACTGGGTGCTGAGCGGGGAATGCTGAGCGGGGGTGACTGGGTGCTGAGCGGGGGTGAGTGGCTGCTAAGTAGGGGTGAGTGGGTGCTGAGCAGGGGTGAGTGGATGCTGAGCAGGTGAGTGAGTGCTGAGCGGGGGAGAGTGGGTGCTGAGCAGGTGAGCGGGGGTGACTGGGTGCTGAGACGGGTGACTGGTTGCTGAGCGGAGGTGACTTGGTGCTGAGCAGAGGTGACTGGGTGCTGAGCAGGTGACAGTGGGGTTCAGTGGGGGCAGTGTGGGTTCAGTGGGGGCAGTGTGGGTTCAGTGCGCAGTGTGGGGTGAGAGGGGGCAGTGTGGGTTCAGTGGGGGTAGTGTGGGGGCAGTCAGTAATATGGCCTTCCTGCTGACTTCCCTTGAGGGTTAGGTTTCTTGGTGCCTTTAGCTGTCCAGCACTCTATCTTGGTTGCTGTGGGTTACCTCCTGCCAGGCTGGTACTGCGAATCCTACAGGTATCCATGTCTATAGCAATTCCCTAATCCTCTGTACTACTGACACCCCGGAGTGCTCCACTTGAGTTGCTAGTGAGCTTGAAACTCACCAGCATCCAGTTCTGCCACGAGGCCCTATAAGCCTGGATAACATAGGAACTGGTCCTCTGACTGCAGCTGGTCCCATCAGAGCAGTTCCTGCTGCCTCCTCACTGGATATCTCCTTCACCTACCCTGTCCTATTACACCCTAACTAACCCCTCTCATCAACCAGAGGATGAGTAACAGCCCAACCCAGGCCTTCAGTGTTCATCTTCCTGATTAATCAGGCAGTGTGTGTTTGCTTCAGACATCCAGCAGAAGGACCCCAATTCTCATCAGACATGGCATTACATGATGTTATATGCAATGCAATTTTGTGGGGGCCAGACACAGGGGCACCCCATATCGGCTAGCCAAAAATAGTGGCTGTACTACTTCATGAGTGATGTCAGCACCTATCGTGTGAGACCTTCTGCTGATCTTGTCTGTAGGTAGGAATCCTATTGGAAAGGCTTAGTTATTTCATTCTAATTTCTACGGTCTATTCAAGAACTTTATATTGTTGATCTATCAAAATTAAATTGGTATGGAGTGGACTCCCAGCACCCCCACCAATTAGCTGATTGAAGATCCAATGATATTCTAGTTAGACAGTTATATTTCTTATGTCAAACTCTATATTATCATTTTTTATGTTTTTTACCATCAGTCTGGAATTATTTTCTCTCATATACACAAAAAAATAATTCCAAGCTTCTCCTACCAAGTAAACAGTAATAAACAGACAACACTCAGATGACACATGGATGGACCCATTCATTTGAAAAATGTGAACAGTCGCCTAGACTATGATGGCTGCATATTTTATCCATGAAAAAACTGATAGGACACAATTTTATGCAATTCCGATGTCTAAATGAGGCCATGCTTTATAGTCTTTGGGGGTACACAGTTTGTCCAATGTTCTTCATATCAGAAAATACATTGACATAGAATAAAGGGAATAAAGGGATGGCTATGCAGGGAGGGCTATGCAGACTTGGCTGATTATTACATGACTCAAAAAATGTTTTAACTATTTTCCAACATAAATTCACAATGTAAACCCAAAGGAGAATTACAATATTTTTTTACTTACTCTTTTTGCATCATCTCTCTCTAAATGAAGGTAGTAGGTAGGGTAGAGTCCTCTATCCACTCCCTTTTTGTCCCTAGTAATGCGGCACTGAAAATTCCTACTGTGCGGAGCTGGGCGTAAAGCAAAATCCTTAAGATCATCAATTTCCAGACGTGCAGCAATCTGGGGTTCTTCTTCCTAGGAAAAGACTCTGCATTAAGTTACTATAAGACTATGTAATGGTGGGTTGATCTTCAAAGGGGACCTTTCATTAATTCTGACATGTGTGTAGTAAATAATTGTATTTCTCATAAAATAATAATTCTAAAGCATCTTTTCACTCTACCTTGTCCCATTTCTAGTTTATGTTACTAATCAGGGGCGTGTCCCAACATAGCCTGACACTGTCCAATCAGTGTTAAAAGTTGTGTAGAGACACACCCCTGCGGGACACAACATCATAGAGATCTAACAGAAGATGCTGCAGACATGTCAGGAGGGATATTAGGTTCTCTCTAAAACTTACTTTACTCAAGGAAGACATTGGTCTTGTATATACAACACTGCTAAGGATATCTGAGTCTTCATCAAAGTCGTTATCTTCATTGGTATCCCCTTCATTGGAATCCCGCCTTCTTCTGGATATTGCTGAGGTCATCATCATCAAAAGATAAATGGTGCATTGTTAGGCTAGATTTACAAGCCCATGTCATACATTTAGTGGAGGTCTTAGATTGAACTATTACAGAACATATTTTGTGAGAATCCTAATAAAAATACTTTTCTACATTTTCCCTTCTGCTCATTGTTTATACTGGACATGAGCCACAAATTGTAATGTAGGTCAGATCCAATGGAGCGTTTATTTAAAGGGGTCGTCCGGGCACAACATATTGATGTCCTGTCCGCCCCATAGGTTATGAATATGAGATCGGTGGACCCCGACAATTAGCTCCATTCACTGTGAAGCGATCACTGACAGGTATTGCCAAATGGTTCTTATTCATTTCAAAGTGTTTATATCCAGTGTCCACGAGGGCAAATAACAGCTGATAGAGGGGGGGCGCTAGATGGTGGATGACCTATTCTGCAGACAACTCTTTTAAAAGTCTTTAAAAAGGGAATTAAACTTTTATAAAATTTGCCTTTCCACCCCTAGCAAACTTGTTCTTTAGGTCAATTTGTAAATATTTGTACAATTTTACCAAAATTTTGATACAGTGATTCATTTTAAATACGTACCCTAAGAAAAATTAAGTAGGAGTTTTTCAAAGAAAAGCCAATGGTCACCCCATGAAATCAGAAGTGACTGTCAGGATGACATAGCTGATAACTAAAGGACCCCATACACATTAGAAATCTCGGCCAAGCACTACTTTGTTCTCTATGGGCGAGGTGCTCATAGAACCCTTTAGTAAGGGCTTACCTCCAAGGAGCACAAAATAATCCGCCATTGAAATCCAACATGGCAGATCCTTCTCTCCCCCAACGTCATCTGTTCGGGGAGAGTTAGGAGGTCCCAATGCACAACAGACTGTTTAGTAATACTGCTGATATCCGCAGCCAACTTTAGTCTAACGTGAATGGTGGCCTCTATGTTCTTCACAGCTATCATGATGTTGGCAGAAGGATAATGTTTTTTATGTCTATCTTTATGTTGTTAAGAATTGTGGATTGTTGTTAATGTACAGGGTCATTCAAAATGGACATATCATAGATTTTCCGATAGTATCCACCATGGACATTCCCAATTCTTTAGGCCAGACCCACTTACAATAGTGTAATCACAAAATCATATATAGTATACCTGTTTTCTGAGGCTTCTTTTTATGACGCTGTTTGATAGGTGCTGGAGGAACTGTTCGATCCCCAATGCTGAAAGAATTTTCTTCATCACTGGAATTCTTGAAGGCAACCATCTTATCGGATGTTATTTCTTGAATGACATCTTGAGTTTGTACATCGGCACCTGCACAAACATTGAAACAGCAAGATGTTACAACATTATGATGTCTTGAACATAAGGTTGCCATAGGCTGGGGTCACAGTTGCCTTTTTTACCTGCGTTTTTGGAGACCTGCGTTTTCAAAAACGCATGTAAAAAACGCACCATAGGCCCCCATGTTAAAAAATGCTTGCCCTAATAGCAAAAAAGCATGTGTGACAGTACCATGCGTTTTTGGTGCATTTCCAAAAACGCATGCGTTTTTTAATGTGGGGCCTTATGGGAAACACATGCAAAAACGCATGTACAATTAGTGCCATTCAAAAACGCATGCGTTTTCCATAGGAGCCCATGTTAAAAAAACGCAAGCGTTTTCTACAAAAACGCATGCGTTTTTCAAAACGCACCAAAAAATAGTACATGCACTATTTTTTGGTGCAGATTTAAAACGCAGCCAAAAACGCAGGGAGCCATCACACACCTTAAAAAACTCATAATTACATGAAAAAACGCATGGTAAAACGCATGTTTTTTAAAAGGCACTAAAAAACGCATGTCAACTGTGACCCCAGCCATAGACTGTTGTCAAAAATACGCTTACCCTAACTCCAACAAAAAACTCCCAACATGACCAAGAAGCCTATTCCCCTTGACATCGAAGACAATTTAGGAGATCCTTAGTACACCTTAGAATGGCGGCTGGTTCCAACAAAATGAGTGCGTTCAGAAGACTGTTCTCTCATGTATATGGTGCGTTCAGAAGACTGTTCTCATGTATATGGATGATGTCTTGGACATGAGATGGCCATAGACAGTTGTCAAAAAATTTGCTTACCCCAACTCTACCCTTAGGGTACCTTTACACGCGGCTACATTTCTTGGGTGGCTACAGGTAACTTACTGGTTGCAGTGAAATCATGGAGACAAGGTTCTATCTTGTTGCTGTGTACAAATGGAATAATCTCTCCATGATTTCATTGCAACCAGTAAGTTACCTGTAGCCACCCAAGAAATGTAGCCGCGTGTAAAGGGGCCCTAAAAGCTCCCAACATGTCCAAGAATCCTATTTCCCTTGACACTGAAGACAATTTAGGAGATCCAGGGTATACTTTAGAATGGCGGCTGGTTCCACCAAAATGAGTCGGTTCAGAAGACTGTTCTATCATGTATATGGATAATGTCTTGGACATAAGATGGCCATAGACAGTTATCAAAAAATTTGCTTACACCAACTCCACTCATAAACCTCCCAACATGCCAAGAACCCTATTTCCCTTGACACTGAAGACAATTTAGGAGATACTTAGTACACCTTAGAATGGTGGCTGGTTCCAGCAAAATGAGTGGGTTCAGAAGACTGTTCTCTCGTGTATGGCCAGTAATACTCAACTCAGTACCAATATTCTCGTGAAGTTTACAACCTTTGTTCTGTGGCGTGTTCTCCTTCTCACAATCATGAGCAGAGGCTTTACGAATCTTTGACACCTTGGGTGATGGTTTCTTGAGGTCCTTCGCATCATGTTTTCCTAGATATTTTAAAAAAATTGTAACTGTGATAATGAAGAGACAAATCTTCAGGTATACAACTGCATTATTTCAGAGACAGATAAAATCAGTATATAACAATGGTAAGATATTTTTATGCTTTCACAGTGTGTCAGTTTTTGGATGCCGTGTAGGCATAAAGGTACCGTTACACGGCATGACGTTGAAAGGATGTCGGCAACGATCTCGGGTGAGCGCGGTCGTTTCTGACATCATTTCAACATCGCTGGTGAGATGTCACATGTCTAGATATCGTGGACAACTCACCAACGATGTTGTGAGCAGGTATCGTTCGCCAACCCCGCGAATGATCCCTGCTCATTGATGTGAATGGGCGAAGTCATCCACGACATCGTTATCGCGGTGTCACAGAACGATGCAGCAGGTTGTTGGAGTTGAGATCGTCAGGTTTTCCACATGTTGGTAAACCCGTCAACTCCGATTCAACGATTTATCGTAGCAACTTACCAGAGTCACACGCAACCAGGTCGCAACGCCGTCGCTGGTACGCCTCCAAACTGTGACGTATCAACGATATCGTGCCGTGTGACGGTACCTTTAGAGATGCAATACATGTTTTTACGTCTCATAAAAACTGCACAGACTATTTCTAAATTATACAAACTATGGACCCAGCTCACCATTGCATTTTCACCTGGGTTTTTTTTTGTGCATGAACCATTAGCATTAATTCACCATTAGTGACTTTTTGATTTGCTACAAGGTCAGCAAATGATTTGCACCAAGTTTAAAGCTTTTGCGCTAATGTACTCCAGTTCATCTGATTATTTTCTTGTACTTTTTGCACTGTTTTGTAAAACACGTTACTTTATGCTCTTAAAGGTCATAAAGACAACAGAAAGTGTTGATCTCCAAGGCTGTGGAGTCTAAAGGGTGGGTAGGGAGACCCAAGACAAGAGGGCGCAGATCTAAGTGCAGCGTGTTTAAATCTGTTTTTCGGTGATTATTAATCTTATTGCTGACCTTGCAAATGTCTTGTCTCTTGCTTATCAGACCTATTTTGGTCTAGGAGATGTTGTCCTTCAATTATGGTATGCAGCCCCGTCCCGGATCATTCGGATCACAATGCTAATGTGACCGTAACAGGAATAAGCAGATCAGGCAACATCCGGAAAGGTGTAAGGCGCTCCCTCAGTAACAGAGTCCGGCCTCCTTAGTATTTTCAACCGTTTATTCGGGATCAATAATTTAACAAAATAAAAAATGGTGCAATATACAG